>BQNB010113026.1:11114-22028 GCA_026074375.1 Tanacetum coccineum
CTTAGAAATATTTAATGATTGCTTTTGTTTCTTTAGATTGCTTATAGTTAGTGTGTTGTATGATTACGTGTTTCTCCTGGTCACATGTGTGTCATTATTTTGCCTAGTAACTGTGTGCCTAATTCATTGTAAATTAGTCTTGCATCTATAATCATTCATCATGATCTAGATTGTCTTTCGGTGATATATATACATATATATATTTGCTTGTATATGAATTGTATGTGATAAATCTTAGCATAATCATGTCTTCCATTACTGCTCAACAAACCAAACTTGATCTTGAACTTGTTCCCAAGGAGAAAAGACTTGAGATTAGAAAATGCAACTGAAGACTCAATCCTGGAAAGATACAAAGAGAACCCACATTTCAAGTCGTTCTAGATGCTTTGGCTCTCACTCCATGCTACTCTGCATTTCTCATCACTGCAGATGTTCTAGAAGTTTACATGCATCAATTCTGGGATTCAGTTTGCAAGCATGACACTTTCTACAAATTCAAGATAGACAAAAGGAAAAGATTCAAACTCAATCTGGAAGTCTTCAGAGATATCTTCAAGATCTGCCCTAGAGTTTAGGGTCAAGACTTAGATGCCCTTCCTACTGATGAAGAAATTATGTCTTTCTTAAGAGATCTTGGCCACACTATGGAAATCCATTCACTCAATGATGTTGTTGTTGATTAGATGTATCAACCTTGAAGAACGTTTGTTTCTCTCATTAACAAAAGTTTATCTGGAAAGACAATTGGTCTTGACAAGCTTCGTCTCTCCAGAGCTCAAATCCTTTAGGGTATGTACCATCACAAGAATGTGGACTATGTTGAACTACTTTGGGAAGACTTTATTTACCAGATTGATAACAAAGCCTATAAAAAGCAAGAGAAGATGTACTACCCTTAATTCACCAAAGTTATCATTTATCACTTCCTTACTCAAGACAAGACACTCTCATGGAGAAACAAGATCGGGATGCACACCTCCAAGGATGACTATTTGATTAACACTTTAAGATTTGTCTCTGCAAAAGAAGAAACTCAAATCTATGGTGCTATACTTCATGATTCCTTGACCAGTCCTGAGATGAAGGAAACCAAAGCATACAAGATTACATTGGTTTTGCTTCAGGAGCTACACATCCTAAAAAGGCGTGAAAATTCAAGAAGCCAGCTTCTCCCAAACTCACTACTGTCCCAGTTTCAACTGAAGAACCTACAGGAAAGTCAAAGAGAGTAAAGAAACCTACAAAGAAGTCTACTAAGGCTCTAGCAAGAGGCGTTGTCATTAGAGAAACTCCTAAGATACCATTATCTAAGAAAAAAGAAAGGGTGGATGTTGCTAGAGGTAAAGGAATTGAGCTGCTATCTGATGTGGCATTAACTAAAGAAGCTCAGTTTGAAGAAGTTCGAAGGAAGAGTATGAGGGACTTTCACAAGACTTATATGTAAAGATCAAATCTTCTGTTACAAGTAAAGGAATTGGTGTTAAACTAGGGATTCCCGATGTTACATAAGAAGAATCATCTGAAAGTGAAGCTGAATCATAGGGAAATGATGAAGATGATAGCAACAATGAACAAGAATCAAGTGGTGAAGACAGTGATCAAGAAAATGACAGTGATGATAACAAAACCCAATCAGACGATGAAAATGAATTAGATTATGATCATGAAACTAAAAAAATAAATCTAGTTCAGAGTCTGATCAAGAAGAAGATGAAGATGATGAAGAAGAAGTGAAGGACGAGTCTGTTAAAACCCTATCCAATGATTCTGATGATGAAGATGAGACAAAGATAGCTGACTGATGACATCAAATAACATCTATTTTATAGCATTATTTATCCCGTCTTTATTGCTCATTTTACATTCATTTATATAAGAATTAATACTTAATTGATTATTTTTATTATTTGCAGTATATATCAAGCATATGGTGAAAGTTAGTGAAAAGCCACACATTTTGGAGCCTAAACGATGAATTAAAATAAAATATCGAAGAGTGAAAGATTTGAATACGTCACAATGTTTTGGCCATAACTTCTTCGTCCGGACTACGTTTTAGGTGATTCAAAAGTCCACAAAAAGAGAAAAATAAGATCTTTATTTTCATATGAATAAACATGAAAATATGAAGTCAACTCGTGGTTATACTTGCTGAAATCAGTTCGTGCAAACAAGCTCATTTTTTGGGCCTTTGGATTAAATTAAACAAGCCCATTGTTGCTTAGGCTCGGGTATACACTAAACTAAGATGTAAAACCTAATGGGACTTATTGAAGGGCTGGTTTGGATGAGTAAACAAATGGAAAGAAGAAAGGTGATGGGCTTGTGGTTTTGTCGTGGAGTAGAAGAAAGAAAAAAGGGGTTTCGCCCCTATATATATTATTCGCCCTATGTAAAGGATTTTATTCCATTCGACACTGTATGAAAAAAATAAAAAATAAAAAAGAAGAATAGAAGATTTTGTGAAGAGGTCCGAACCATGGGAAAACTCTTGTAATCTCTACACTCCACTATACGCGTTCGGTTAGCATTATGTTTAATCGTTCATCTATGATTTTGTGTATTGTTACAATGACTATCGGCTAATACTTTTAGGTACTTGCCATGTTTATGATAATATAATATTTTGATTTGTCTTTATATCATTCGTTCTTTATTCATTGCATGTTGATTATGTTTATCTCTTCATACATATTTATGTACTTAATTATGTGTTTTTCCTATAATTCAACCGGATCTAGTCCTACATATTTAATGCGCTGCAACTTTGGTGTTGTTTGGGTGTAGGCTAAGAGTCCAGGATAGAAACATTTAAATATAGTTTCCTAGATAAATTATAATCAACGGTGTGAGCTTTATGCGGGTTTAGGTTAATTGTGACAGGATTAACCAGTGACAAACCTCGAGCCTAGGGAGAAGATCCACCTAACTTTGGAATGATATACCACTAACAAATTAATACAATCATTGCACGAATAGATAATCAAGGAATATTATTAGATTAAACTGGCTAATACGTTTTCCTCACTTTTGACTGCTTCTCAATCTTTTATTAATCAATTGTATGCGTTATTTGTCATCACCTTAGGATAATTAGAATTAAACTCGTGTCAGTCTCTCAAGCTGAAAACCCCCCTCTTTGCATTAGTTTATGTTTAATTAGATTTAATTAGAATAATTAGGTTAGATTAGTACTAAACCTAGGTAAATAAAATACCAGTAGAATTAAGAGTTAACTTCCACTCTCAGTGATCGACACCCTACTTACCAACGAAACTACAATTGACCGGGTACACTCCCCATTAAAGTGTTGTTTTTAGGTATAGTCGACATAAAATAAATAGTAAAACTTGATACATAAAATTACACCTACACAACGACACATCAAGTTTTTGGCATCGCTGCCGGGGAGTGCGATAGTTCAATTTCTTGTTTGGTATTTTTTTAGTATAAATTTAGTTTTATTTGTCTTCTGTCTGCTGTTATTTATTGAATACGGCGTATCCATTTTCTTTGAATACAGCGTATTCGACATCAAACATCAATACGGCGTATCCAGTTTACTGAATACGACGTATCGACTGTCTGATACAACAGCAGTTTTAGTTAGCTTTCTAGTTTAGTTTTCTAGAATAGTTTTACTTCGAGTTATTTTTTTTTCAGGTTTCATTTTCGGGGAGCCTCGTTACCTGTTCAACTACCCTACAAGGAGGTTAACTATGGAAGAAATGTTGACTAAATTCATTGATGAAGGTAGACGTGAACACGAAGAGATGGAGATATTCATTAAAGAATATAGAACCACCAACGAGATTTTGTTAAAAACACGAAGCAACTTATTGAGTGAGCTGAAAATCGAGGTAAACGAATTGTCAAAGGTTGTGAGTAATGTTTTGATTCCAAAAAACAAAGTCAAAGGAGTGACAACTAAGGGAGGAAAGATGACATCTGAAGTCACCTGTAGTAAAGAAATTAATGAAACTGGAATCAACGAGAATGAACCTCCCAGATTTGAACAAGATGTGCAGGAAAAGGCGCATGATGATGGTGTGGAAAATAAATCTTCAAGTATTTGTGAAAGGACTACTCAACCATTGGTAAAACCACAACAATCATCCGTTCCTTTCCCAAACTGGGTGAGAAAAGAAAAAGAAGAAGCATTGCAACGAAATTATTTGGAGAATCTGAAACAACTCAATATTAATATTTCGTTTATCGAAACCCTGGTGCAAATACCAAAATACGCTAAATATCTAAAGAGTTTACTGATGAATAAATCCAGACTTGAAGAAGCTTGTACGGAGACAATGAACGAAAGGTGCTTAGCTATTTTGCTCAACGAACTGCAATCAAAAGAAAAAGACCCCAGGAGTTTTACTGTCCCTTGTCAAGAATTGGAGAAACATAAGGAAGCAGAAGACTTGGCCGTAGATCACTTATCTAGGTTTGAGAATCCGCATATAGAGGTGTTATCTGAGAGGGAAATTGCTGATAAATTCTCCGACGACCATTTAATGGTGCTAAAATCCAAGTTTAATAACAATCAACCATGGTATGTGGATTTCGTTAATTATATTGTTGGAAAGGTTGTTCCCCAAAATTGGACCTTTGAAAAAAGAAAGAGGTTTTTTTCGTAAGTCAAGACTTACTTTTAGGAGGAACCTTATGCATTTAAACTGTGCGCGAATAATATAATGAGAAGATGTGTGGCTGGAAGTAAAACCCTCGAAATTCTCACGCATTGTCATTCAGGACCTACTGGTGGGCATCATAGTGCTAATGTTACCACAAAGAAGGTTTACGAGTTTGGATTTATTGGCCTAGTATCTTTAAGGATGCTAATGAGTACGTAAGACGATGTGATGCATGTCAAAGATCGAGAAACATATCTTTAAGGAACGAAATGCCTCAAAATAACATCCAGATATGCGAAGTCTTTGATGTTTAGGGATTAGATTTTATGGGACCATTTCCCCAATCTAGAGGTAATAAGTACATATTAGTAGCTGTAGATTATGTCTCCAAATGGGTCGAAGCTCAAGCATTACCTATGAATGATGCGTATGTTGTGGTTAAGTTTTTGAGACAGTTATTTGCTAGGTTTGGAGTTCCTAAAGCTTTGATTAGTGATAGAGGGACACATTTTTGTAATTATCAGCTTGAAAAGGCTTTACAAAGATATGGTGTGACTCACAAATTATCCACTGCATATCACCCTCAATCTAATGGACAAACTGAAGTTACTAACAGGGCTATTAAGCGCATCCTAGAGAGATCAGTGGGGTACAATCCTAAAGGTTGGTCAGAAAAACTTAATGATGCATTGTGGGCATTTAGGACGGCCTACAATACACCGACAGGGTGTACTCCTTTCAGACTAGTTTATGGGAAGGCATGCCATTTACCCGTAGAGATTGATCATAAGGCACATTAGGCATTGAAACAATGTAATATGGATTTAACGCTTGCTAGTGAAAGTCATCTTATGCAGCTTAATGAGTTAGCCGAATTGAGAGATGGTGCTTATGAGAATACTAGAATTTACAAAGAACGGACCGGTAAACCCGTAAAATGTCGTATTTTATTGTTTTATAGTCGTTTTAACGATTCTTTCGAGGACGTTCTTGTTTTTGAAAGTTCTAAAATTTTATGAGGTTTACAAAAATATCACTTTCTGTCATGAATAGTAACTTTTATAAAAATAGTTTTATAAAAGTTTTAATTGTCGTAAACTCGCGAAATTCATAACTCATTCGTTATTAATTGAAAAATTACGATTCTTATCATTTTGGAATCCTAAAAATATGTATTATTTATTAAAAATATCAAACTTGCTGTTTGAATACTTTTTATAAAAAGTTTTTATAAAAATTCTTTTATAAATCCGTTTAATTAACGTATAACTCGTTTTTAACGTAACTTTTTCGTTATTAATCCGTTTAACAAGTTTCTTACTTTTTCGGAATCGTCGTGAAATGTGTTATCTTATAAAAATATAAAATAAATATGTTTTATTTCGAATTTTGGGCAGAATGTGGTGGTGATTCCCTTAAGTCCATTTTTAATCTTTGTTTTCATACTTTATCATTTTTACACCAAATTAATATGGTACATTCTTTTCTCATCCTTATTAACATGATATAAGCAACATCACAACATATATAAAAGTAATTCATATGATCATTTCAAGTAAAAACCTCATTTTCATGATAAAATCCTAAATGGTGATTCAAGCTATAAAGAATTAACATATGCATATTAATGATAAATGTAAGATCATAAAGAGTTCAAGATGACCTTATGATATATGATGATGATGATAATCAAGTGCTAAACCCTTGTTTAGCCACAAAACCAAAGCTTGCAAGTTGAAACCCTAGATTAGATTTAGAAAACCCTAATCTTTTCTTTCTTGATTAATACTTGAAAAAGGTTAGCCAATGCTTGGGATCACCTTAGAATGTCTTAGGATAGATGTATATAGAAGTGTATAGGTTGAATAAAATTTTGTATGGATTGCAACAAAGGGGTGTTTGATGCCGTAGCATATAGAGAGAGCAAAGGGAGGAGTTTTTGTGATTTTTACCAAGTGTTTTACTTGTATGTTTTTCTCATCACTAGATACATGTATATATAGTGCAAGACTTAGTCAAGGGAACATGGTAAGGTCTTAGGGATGGTCTTGGTCTTGGTCTTGGTCAAAGAGACAAGGCATGGCTAGGTATTAATGAGAAGGCATGGTACAAGACTAAGTGGTGAAGATTTCTTTCATTTTTCTTGCTTGATTTATTTCCTAATGTACAAAGTGTAAAGTAATATTAACTTGGGTAAATTTAATAAAACTTTGAGTGTTGGGTACAATCGTGGGTATTTGTTGAAGCGTAAATTAATTAACGTGGTTTCGGGTATGCCTAAACGCAATTTATCGCGAAACATATACACTTTACGTATCCGATAAAAATAAAATGAACAAAGACCATAATTATTCTTAAAATAATTATTTAATACTTGATTGATGTAAACACTTAATTGTTTGATGCCCGTTTACACTACACACTAATTTTTAGCTTACACGATTTAACTTAACGTTTACGATTTAAAGCAAACGCGTACAATACAAAAAAAGTACATTGTGGATTTATCGGCGTCGTCAATGACTTGAAAACACGGGGTGTTATAGTTTATCTCAGGTAATTGAGCAACTTATGGCACAGAGTAGCACAGACTTGAAGATGGCTAAACTGTTATCATTAAAACTTTATGTTTTTAGATGTTGGGACCTCTGTTTGTAAAAACCCTGATGAAATAATGAATGATAACTTATCTTTAAAAAAACGTCTCTTTCGAGTCGTTTTCTATGATTATGATTGTTGTACTATGAAATAATACCCCAGATTAGCTTTCGCTGCTATATGTCAAAAATGGGAGTGTTATAGATTGGTATCAAGAGCCACGATTATAGAGAACAAGGTTGAAACTTTAACTATAACTACTTTTCTTTTTCTAGCCAAGAAAGTCTTTCGTGCCACTACATCTTTCAGAATAGTATGTAAAGATACATAACTATTATACTATTATATAAATAACTTATGTTATTTGCCGTTGGGTTATTAACAGAATGATGTCTTCTCCCAACCATCTTACTTCCGGTATTGAGGATGCTTTTTCCTCCAACTTTCCAAACTTTATCCCGGCTTCTCTGGACTATGTCCCAGCTTCACTGAGAAAAACTTATTCTAGCTCTTCTAACTCATTTGGTGTAGTTCCAATAGCTTCACCAACTCTTTCGCTCTTTCATGATGATCCCTACATGAAAGTTATGCAAGCATTTTATGCTGAAAAATCACCTATCCCACCTCCAACTATCACACCTTAATCATCAATGCTTAATCCTCAAGAATTATTTCTTCTTGAGGAACTACTACCACCAAAGAAACGAGGTTGTGATTGATCATCCTCATCTACTTCTGCCCTATCTCAAGACTTTGAGATAGGAGAAAGCTTACGAGGAGCAAATTGAGGAAATCTTGAATCATCTAGATGAACTTTCTCTCGACCTTATTAAATACATAGAAGACTAAATCGAAGGACTCGGAAAAGGTCGGGTGATTATCCAACAAGACTTTGACAATCTGGAAGCTAAACTCCAACAAGCTCGTGCTCAAATTTCTAAACTTTAGAAGAAGCAGATGGGAAATAACCACAAAATTTTTCTGGCTCGCTTTAGAATTACTGATCTAGAACACATCATCAACGATATCCAGATTCGTCATCAAGAAGATAAGGAAAGTCTTCTGAATGCCATCAATGAACTCAAGATCAGCCAAGAAGGACCATCAGACTATTAGATTAGATCTTAGTTACCACTTTTATTAGAACCTAGCCACATGATGTGTGGTATAAATAAAAACACTTGTCAAATCTTGACTATGTACAGTACAAAGGTAAGTTGTTCATGATATAATAAAATGGCAATCCCGTTATATACCTTGTTGTTTCATAATACCAACTTATCTCTCTTGCATCATCATCTCCGTCATCATCATTATGAATCATACCCTGACTTCTAAATAAATCATAGATACTTATTTGATATGAATTATCTATGATTTCGATATCACTATTGTGACAATGTTTATTTTTGCACTTTAATCATTTTAAGACTTGTGATATCATTCTTATTACGTGTTGTCTTATGTTGATAGAATGCCTCCCAAAAGGACGTCAACATCTGAAGCACCGGCCATGACTCAAGCTGCCATTAAGAAACTAGTTGCTGACAGTGTCACTGCGGCTCTGGAAGCACAAGCTGCAACAATGGCAGGTACTAGTAATCCCAACAGGAACACCGGTCCTACTGGAACTCCTGTAGCAAAAACGGGAAACTACAAAGAATTCATAAGCTGTCAACCTTTCTACTTCAATGGTACGGAAGGAGCAGTTGGCCTCATCCGCTGGTTTGAACGAACCGAATCAGTATTCTCTCGAAGCAAATGTGCCGAGGAAAACAAAGTAACATTTGCTACTGGTACCCTTACTGATGATGCCTTGTCCTGGTGGAATGCATACGCCCAACCTATGGGAGTAGATCAAGCCAATCAAATCACCTGGACTGAGTTAAAGAGGCTCTTGACAAACAAGTATTGTCCTCGAACTGAAGTCAGAAAGATGGAAGATGAACTTTACAATCTGACTGTAAAGGGAAATGATCTCAAACCTTACGTTAGAAGATTCCAAGAATTAGCAGTCCTATGCCCGAACATGGTACCAAACTCCGAGAAACTCTTAGAAGCCTTCGTCGGAGGGTTGCCTAGAAGCATGAAGGGAATGTTACCGCCTCGAAGTCTTAAAATTTAGAGGAAGCCATTAACATAGCCCAAAGGCTAATGGATCAAGTAACAAAGCACACTCTGGTGCAAGTATCAAGTGATCATAAATGAAAGTTTGACGACAGAAGAACTTTCAAAAACAACAATTACCACAACAACAATAACTATCGTAACACCAACACCAACAACCACTACAATAATCACCAACCACAACAGAACCGAAGGCAAGAAGCTGTTAAAGCGTATGCTGCCACTCCTGCTGAGAATAATAGGTATGTCGAAAACCTCCCATTATGTAGAAAATGTGGTCTCCATCATACCGGACCTTGTACTGTTAAGTGTAATACTTGCAACAAGGTGGGCCATTTGACCAAGAACTGCCAAAACAAGAGGCCAGCTACTGGAAGTAATCAACTACCAGTGACTGTTATTTGTCATGCTTGTGGAGAAAAAGGGAATTATAAAAATTAGTGCTGAAAGACCAACATCAATGCTCAGGGAAGAACCTACATGCTAAGAAACAAAAATGCTCGCCAAGACCTGAATGTAGTTACGGGTATGTTTCTTCTAAACCAGCATTTAGCTAGAGTATTATTTGATTCCGGAGCCGATAAAAGCTTCATATCCACATCTCTTGCCTCTATGCTAAATATCCTGCCTATTATAATAGATACCTTTTACGATATCAAAATGGCTGATGGAAACCTAGTAAGCACAAACACAGTTATCCAGGGTTGCACCCTAACCTTGCTAAATCAATCTTTTGAAATCGATCTCATGCTGATTAAACTCGGTAGTTTTGACGTTGTCATCGGTATGGACTGGTTATCCAAGTACATGCCAAAATTCTCTGTGACGAGAAAGTCGTTCACATTCCTATTGTCAATGAAACTTTAATCATCCGAGGTGATCGAAGTAAAACTTGACTAAATCTCATATCTTGTATAAAACCCGAACGATACATATCCCGAGGTTGTCAAGTTTTCATGATCTAAGTAACGGAGAAGAAGAAGTCAGACGAGAATAGATTAGAAGATATTCCCGTAGTTAGAGAATTCCCAGAAGTTTTTCCTGAAGATCTACCTGGCCTCCCTCCCGTTCGCCAAGTAGAATTCCAAATCAATCTAATTCCTAGAGAAGCACCTGTAGCCCACACACCTTATAGATTAGCTCCTTCAAAAATGAAGGAACTATCTAATCAACTTCAAGAATTAGCAGACTGAGGTTTTATACGACCAAGTACTTCACCCTGGGGAGCTCCTATCTTATTTGTTAAAAAAAAGACGGATCTTTCAGAATGTGTATCGATTACCGAGAGTTGAATAAACTTACTGTAAAGAATCGTTACCCATTACCCAGAATCGATGACTTATTCGACCAACTTCAAGGTTCGAGTGTCTACTCAAAAATCGACCTAAGATCAGGTTATCATCACCTGAGAGTGAGGGATGAAGATATTCCTAAGACTACTTTTAGAACAAGATACGGATACTATGAATTTTAAGTTATGCCATTTGGTTTAACTAACGCACCTGCTGTATTCATGGATCTCATGAATCATGTGTGTAAACCATACTTGGAT
>BQNB010113028.1:0-22028 GCA_026074375.1 Tanacetum coccineum
TTTTTCAAGCGAGTTGCCTTATTTTACAAGTTCCAACCCCGCCTAGCGATTAATCGGCGATTAATCGGCCGCCTAGGCCGGTTTTTGCAACATTGATTGGGTCTGTTGAAGATGAAAGTCTGATCAAAAGAATGAATAAGAAAGATTCCTCCAAAGGAGAAGAGATCAAGCAGGAATCTAAAGAAGAAGTCAAGGAAGAGGATAAAGGAGAAGAGAATACAAGAAAGAGAAAGCACGGTACAAGGAAAAAGATGAAGTCAAGAAAAAGAAGATTCAAACAAGATACTTCTCAAGATGACCCATCTGACATTGAGAAAGAGAATGATGAGCTGAGATTGTGCTTGACAATAGCTCCAGATGAGGAAAAGGAAGTAGATTATGAAATACTTAATAAGAAGTATCCAATCATTAACTGGAAGACTGAGAATCTTTGCACTAAACCACAGTTTGATGAATATAAAAGATCAAAAGAGATTAATATGAATGTGGTAACAAGAAGTAATGGTTAAAAGAGATGCTTCAGCACATTGATAAGAGTGCTTTCAGTGTTTGACAGAGAAGACTTAGATGCTGTATATAAACTTGTGATGGACATATATCAAGATAAGATTCCTGAAGGTTTTGATAAAGTTCTTTGGGGAGATTTGATAGTTATGTTCAATCCAGATGAACAAGATGAGTTTTGGAACTCACAGCATGAATGGAAAGTAGTCAGTTGGAAGCTGCATAGTTCTTCAGGGGTACACACTTTGATGACTGATGAAGGATTAGTCGTTCACATGCTAATAGAGAAGAAGTATCCTTTGAAAAAGGAAATACTGATGCAAATGCTAAAGCTAAAATTGGAGTCTGAAGAAGAAAGTACTATGGCATTGGAATTGATACGATTTATCAAGAAGGTACTTGCTGATTTAGAATCTAAAGAATAAGACTGATGGAAGTGAGAAGGGATTGAGTGTTGGCTAACCACCACACAACAAATGGTTATCAATTCACCATGCTTAACAGGCATAAGAATTGGCTAGTCCACAAGCAAACGGCTTGAGGTAAAGACTTCTCAAATCCGTTTATGGTTTACAATTTACCAAAAATTGTAGGGTTCTCAACTCACCTTGCTTCTTGGTGAAGAGTTGGCTAGTCCAAGATCAAACAGTTCTTGGTAAAGACTACTCAAATCTGTTGATAGCTGATAGTTTGCTAAAAACTATATGGTTTATCAATGCACCATGTTATGACAATGAAGCATTGGCTAGTCCAAACACAAACGGTATTTGGTAAAGACAAATCAAATCCGTTGATGGTTGACAGATTACCAAAAACTGTATGGTAATTAACTCACCATATTCTTAGATGAAGAGTTATCTATCGCAGAGCAAACGGCTACTGGTAAAGGAACATCAAATCCGTTAATGGATGGTAGTTTGCCAAAAACTACAAAGCCAACTTGGTTGGATTGTAGGTAAAAAGATGTTGCTGAGTAGCTGAAAAGATGTTGCTGAATTGCTAAAAAGACAAGGTTACTACTAAAGAAGGATAGAGTGTACAATGTAAAAGATAATAATGTTTTGTATACATCCTCATGTGCATTAAAAGAATATTAAAGGATTTAAGAAACCTTGAAGTTAAAAATATTTAAACAATCATGTTTAAGGGAGGATTGTAGAATAATGTTTTTGCTTAAACTAGTAAACCCGTCAGTACAAATTAAAAAAAAGTTTTAGTGACTGTTTAAGAAGTAAGTGACCGTTAAGTAATAATTAAGTTAGTACCGTGAAGACAAGATAATTAAAAGAAATTTTTAAGATGATTTGTCAGAAAGAATGAAAGCCTTTTTTAGGGTAACCTTATGATATAGAAGGAACCCTAGCATAGTTTCTATACAGTTCTACAACAAGATCATATGATAACATACAATAATCATAGTTAGCAATCTGTAATTCGCCAAGAACACTTTTAATAAAGTTGTTATTTCAGTTGTTCCATGTGTCTCTTTTAGTACTTGTGTTAAGATTCCGCAGGTACACACCCATGGAGCAAAAAAAACCTAAATTAGGATGCAGACTTGAGTGGTGAACCTGTATAACCAAACTGACTACCGTAGCAAAATCGTTCACTATGTATCTGACATCTAGTAGACCCAGACATAGGCAAGCTGTATGTTGTTGTGCACGATATCAAGCAAGACCGACTAATAAAAAACAACCTAAAGATGTATAAAAGGATCTTTTCGATACTTAAAAGGTACCATTCACATTGGACTTCTGGTATCCGAAGGGTTCTGTATCCGGAGCATTGATACCTCACCAAAAGCACTTCTGGAGGAATACTTCCTAGGTGATAAGCTAGTCATCTGGATGTCAAAAAAGCAAAACTTTACTGCAATGTCAAATCCTCAGAGGCTGAATACGTGACTTATCTGCAGAGTTGTGGTCTCAAAGTAAAGTGGATGCGACACAGCTTCAAGATGTTATGACTCAACTACAACAAAATACCGTTGTATTGTACTCTCAGTCAGCCATAGCAATATCATGCCACCCCGTGCAGCACTCCCTTACAGCATATCCAAACTCGGTGTCACTTCATAAAAGGAAAAAAAAAAAAAACAGTTGAAAATGGATAATTGAATTGTACTAGTCATAACTCGAATACCAATTGGCTGACATGATTTACTAAAGCCCTTACCGAAGAAGGTTTCAGTACCCGTCAGACGAATTGGTATGAGATGTTTGACTCCAGCAGAACTGGAGGTTCTGACAAAAGAATCTGCTTGATACCTCATCAAACATCAACATGTACATATTTTTGAAAAAAAAAATACAAAAATATAAAATTTCAAAAAGAAAAATACAAAAATATAAAATTTCAAAAAGAAAATACAAAATCAAAAAAATCAGAAAATGTTTCAAAAATATTCTTCTCGACATGTCTCTTGGAATCGATAACATTTACGTACCTAGAAATGTTGATTAATATCGACACGGGCGTGTAAATGAAGTTCGAACAGGAGTTTCAAATGCTTTCAAAACATGTCATTTCTAAGTTTTCTTAATGGCTTATGTGCAAATATCAGTACGTAACCCGGACTTCAAATAAAGGAAAGTTTATCTATAAAGATAACTTATCCTAACAACGAGAAATTCAACTTTTCTCGGTCTTGAGCTGTTCTTACAAGACATTCAAAGTTTTGAGCTCAAGAAAAAGGATAGTGTACGCATAAGTGCGCTTACCCTTAGAGTTGGAAGAGAAGTCTTCTAACATGATGTTTTTCAAAATGTTGAACATAATTTTTCAAGAATTTCTCACTGACGATAATAAACTTTTCAAAAATTGTGTGTTCAACACTCCATCTTTCAAGGGGGAGTTTTTCAAAAAACAACATTTAATGAGTTTGGATACATCATCTCACGACCATTCTTATGTATTCAAACCATTCCCAAAAAGTCTCTTAATAACAACAAGATAATAATGACAATTCAATAGAATGATAGTTATAAGATGACTAAGTGTTCAACCTCAATTTTATATCGATTTTACAACTTGGTATCATTTTTATTGGTGTCAAACATATGTAAAATTGAGGGGGAGCAAGATGACACAGTTCCAAATAATTCATGCTAAGCTTCAACATTTTTCCCCATGGCCTTTTCAAGACAAATTTTAATCACACAGTATTTCAAAATCTAAGTGACTTAGAATTTAAAATAAGGGGAGAAATGTAATTAAAATGTGATCTAAAAGACTCAAAGTGCTATTCAGAAACGGTTTCATGGTTCGATCTCATACCCTACAACATCTTATTTCATGACGATTCTGAAGACATAAGGTGGTAAGGTTAGGTATTTTTTACCTATGATCTAACCAAAACACATAGGATCTACCAAGCACAAATCTCCATAGTTAGAAATAGTAGTCCTTAGGTATGATTGGAGATGAATGTGTATAAGGGAAGAATGCCGACTAAGATTGAGCTAACACTGGAACAATCACAACAAGGTGTTAGTAATGACGTCTTGGTAAGCATTGAAGGGGTTGAAGAATGAAAAAGAAATGTATGGATAAAGGGTCTAAAGAAAGAAGCCCTCCACATAACTTAGGCAGAAACCGGGTCAATACATATGCTGTCAGAATCACAATGTTGATTGCTGACATTGAAGACGACATCATGGACCCAGTGAAGCCATTCAACAACCACCCCGCATTGAAGTTTCTCTTAAAAGAAACTTGTCTCATTTGTTATGGAGATACACTCGACTACTATTAAATTTCTCACTCCGAGTTAGTTAATATTGAATAGTGCAGTCTGCTTCCACCTCAGTTACTAAAAACCAAAAATGCACCTAATCGAGTCCTAAGAGCCAAGAGAACACAAATAAATCTCATTAGGACACATTCCATGCAAACACTTGTTGAACATCATTAAGTTCACAAGCTGTTAACAAAGAGTCCCAACGCATTATCGCCTTGTGATTCTGGCCATGAACATCAGAGTGATACTTTTAGTATTCCACAAGACCGAAATGGAAATCCTTCCAGTGTCATCATCAAACAGCACTACGGTAAGTGACTTGCGAGATTCTATATGAATCAAGCTTGTGTCAACTGGAAAGAGCTTGTGTCAACTGGAAAGAAATGATGGTGCGATTCAATGTGAATCAAACTTGTTCCAGGACATGAATTGACAGTTTAATCAAAAAGATAGTAACTATCTAATTCACTCTTACCGTGTTGTCTGCTTTGAGATGTTCCGGTAATGAGAACAAGCAAGCATGGTAAATCTAATACATCTGTGTTAGAAGATCCCTACGGCTTTGAGCTGGAAACCCGTCAAGGAATTCTTTGAAACTACCTATCACAGGTACCATATTTATACTGTAAAATACGGTCCTAACGGAAGCCGGAGGTTTAATCTACCAAATCCGGACGAATGACAAGAGCCAATATACGTCCACGAAACGGGCAAATCTCACAGACGATTATTGCTAACTGTTTTTCATTCAGGATACCTAATGATGGAGATGGGAAGCCTCATTCCAGCTGAAGTCGGGTATACCAATACACATGCTTATGCTCAAACACAAAGACATTCTATAGTAGCATCAAGAGTTCAAGAATCATGAAAGCTCGAAGAATTAAAAGTATAAGCCATCTCGCACAAACTCTGATATACAAGATCATTCCTTCAAAGATATCAAGTCTATCAAAGGGATATTTTTAGAAATCTTCAGAGAGATGCAAAAGTGATGAGCTGTTTAGAGCTCAAGACACAAGACAGCAAGGTGGCAAAGACAATTAAGACGGAAGATAAAGTTTTAAAGATCTCAGACAAAAAGACGAAGTCCTAAATACAATGACAAAGGCTAAACAAAGCATGAAAGGAACACAGGCCTACAAACGTAGACTTAGACAAAAGTAATCACAAGAGCTCAAGACAAAGCAATTCATTGATCTCACGAAGGATTGTCACAAGAACTCACTTCGGTGGAGAATGTAAGCCTTAAAATATAGAGTCGGAACAATGGTGAAGATCGTTCCAGAATTAAATAAGGTCTCGTCAACAAATTAATATCACGTTGTAATAGGCTATATGGGTAAACAGGCTCGTAAATTAAGCAAATTGTAATGTTGTATTGGGCTAAAAGCCAAAGTCAAATCCCCGAGCCCGGCCCAAGTAAAAGCCCACACGCCGATGTAGTGTGTAGGTGATATTAACCATTTTCCTTCAAGGAAAAGGGTTGGTTATTTGTAAGAATTCCATTTGCAAAGTAATTCAACCATTTTTCTCTCTCTTGTCTCTCTCTCTAAACTTCTTTTATTTTCCTTCTCTTTTCTTCTTGAATTCGAGCTACATATAATGAAGTGAAGTGATTACGGGTAACCGACAGTGTCAAACACTTGAAGCGAGGTTAAATCTATCAACTTAATTAATATCTTGGTTATATAATCTATGTTAATTCTATCCTATTCTAAACCTATGTCAGTCCTAATCCTAATTCTAACGGGAAAGGGGGGTTTTCAGCCTGAGAGACTGGCACGGTTTGGTTGGTGACTACAATCAATTCAAGGCACTTTAACCCAAGCAAGCAAACAAACAAAGGATAAAAGAGCGGTCGAGCCAAATATAAGAAAACGGTATTAACCATTATTAATCTTATAGAAGTTGGTTTTTGTTTTATTTAGTGCAATGAATCTTCTCCTCAAGGCGGTATATCATTCTTAAGACTTAGGCGTTACATCATCCTAAGACCTAGACACATTAATTATGTCATAATTAAAGCATCCGCATAAAGCATCCTTATTTGCTAATTATAATCTATCTTAGGGATTAAAGCAATGGTAATCTTGTTAAACCCTAGCTCACAAAGACTTTACCTACTTACTTCTGAATGGCGATTTATACACTAGTAGTCCACTTATCCAACTATCCAATAGAATCAGAACATTATTTGTTGAATTATCTATGTTCAACAGCTAGTCCACCACGATTTGAACGAATAAACCATTGGCAATATCCAATAAACTAGTTAAGCCGAAGCGTATCCTAGAACACATATTTAAAGAACAAAATATTTACCTATGATTTCTAGTATGATCTAAATTACTATAAGGTAGAGCTAATCCAAGATTCAAGATTTATGTTGTTCTGATAACACTAGATCCAGGTTGAATGATAGGTGTCGCATACAAAAGAGCAATAAACAAGTATAAATGATAAACATGGAATAGCATCAACGCTAAATCCAGAAATCCGATAACAAATACAAACATTCAGATCTTCATAAATGGCTAATACCCAAAGGTATTAGCCTTCAAACATCATAATGAATACAAAAGCAATTATTTAGCCAATGTAAACTAACCGAGTTAACGAATGATACCAAAAACTAAATGATTACTAAAGTATATAGAACTTTCACGTTGACTCCTAACACTTGATAGCATGCTCGACCTCTCTGCTCTTTTTTCCTCTCTCTGAAAATCCGAACTTTTATGATTAGGTATCGAGAATATAGTTACACACATAAAAAACTCATTTTTGAGTTTACTAATATAAAGGTCTTGGAAGTTGTTTATATATCGTATCCAATGATTGTATACTGCGTATTGGGGATTTCAATGGCCATGCGTGGCAAGAGTTTATTAACCACGAGTTGGCTGCACCATCAGTATGTATCACGAGCTAAATCCATAATTTCGGGTATTTTATCACATAAAGATAAATACATCTTTTTTCTCATTCCATGGCCTTTTGAATCACCTAAAACGGAATCCGGACGAAGAAGTTATGACCAAAACATTACGACGTATTTAAATCTTTCACTCTTCGATATTTTATTTTAATTCATCGTTTAAGCTCCGAAATGTGTGGCTTTTCACTAACTTTCACCACATGCTCGATATTTACTGCAAATAATAAATATAATCAATTAAGTATTAATTCTTATATAAAAGAATGTAAAACGAGCAATAAAGACGGGATAAATGATGCTCTAAAATAGATGTTATTTGATGTCATCAAATATCCCCCCACTTGAATCCTACTTGTTCTCAAATAGCCTTTAGAAGTTTATAAAAATGTATCCCTTAAGGATATTTTCCGTTAAGCATTTATTTGATCTATTACAAGTACACAACCAAACACCTCACGAAATAGGAAGATGAAAACACTCAAATCACTCAACTAATCTACGTGGTAACATGTAACTAATTCGCTCAATTGCTCGGTCTTGACGAGTATTCCATCTTAAGCTTGGCAAGGACACACATCTCCACCACTAAAGCCAAGGAGTAACAAGTTTATAAAGGTAAATATGGGTTTTTGTATGGAAAGGCTTACGGTTGATCTAACTACAATCTTTCACCAGAAGTACCACTCCAACAGGGCAGCTGAAGCACACATACATGGCCGTAACAACGGAATAGACATATGTGTTCGATCACATCCCCATTCGAATTTAACCAACGGTTAGGATGAAGAATGATATAGGGTAAGAACCTTCTAACTTTCACCAAAAGTCGTAAACCAACGAGGCAGCTAAGACATGCATACATGGCCGTAACGAAGGAATAGACATGCAAGCTCGAACAAGTCCTCATTCGCGTAAAACCAGCGGCTAATCATCAGGTGAGAGGGAAGTAAATTGTTGTTAAATAAAAATCAAGAAACAAATAGATTAAGCCTAAAGTACAAGTTGCTAGATACTTTTCCCGACCGTTACCATGATAAAGACACGACTATTTACAACGTCTTGATCATAGATAAAAAACAACAACCTAAGTTGGCGTTTCGTAACGGTCAACTTCCCAATCATCCCAAACTTTACATACTCTACAAGGTAAGTGGCGATATCTTCCACTTTGTACAATACTCTACATCGTCGATTTGTATCAACGAATAAACGATCCTTCGTGTAATTCCTTTGGTAGTTGCGAAACGATTATCTTTAAACTTTCTTTCTCTCTCTTTTTGTTGCAATTTTTTCTCATTTTTTCATTTTTTTTGCAATCTAACTATATATGAAACTCGGAGTAGTTTCACCATCTTCACGATCATAATAATTCCGGATAATTCTTTCGATAGTTCCTTCATTCTTCGGACTAACCATTAATTGTGATGGTAGTAAAATCACATGAGTTTTGACTATAATATACATTCCCATTTGCAATATGCAAATTTCCAACCGCACCAAAGATAGAAAATGACACAAGACTCGGGAAATACAAACTTTATACTTTAAGAAACTAGCAACTGTAAATTAAACTTAATCAAACAGGGCAGGTTAAGGTGTAAGGGTGTAACGAAATAAATAATTGGTGTAGTTCCTAAAGGATTGGCTCTACGGGTTGTTCTAGTTGATCTTCACTGTAAAGATGAGAGTGGAAAATGGTTTAAACTGAAGGTTAACTAACCGGTGTAGTTAGTTAATAAACAACATGGATAGGCTTTTTTTGGTGTAATCCTAAAAATTTACCAATGTAAACAAGTTACTCCAATTAAATCCATAATACTTATTATTGTGGTCTCGAGTGATATACCAAGCCAAGTTCTAAAGTCCACTACATCACCGGCACACTTATATTTTGTGGAATTTGGGTAAATATTTGGAAACGGATATGCTAAATTCTCACAATATCTAACAAGGGTTATTGTGTGCGGTTATGTATCAAGTAATTTTCACAAAAGTATGCTTAATTTTTTTTTAATTTGAGCATAATTTAAGCATTTTAATTATTTTAATGTGAAAAATAAGACAAGTAAACATTCTAATTCCATCCCCCCACTTGAATTATACAACGTCCTCGTTGTATAGATAAAACATTAAAAATACGGGATTTAAAAAGAATTAGAATGAGAAACTCCCCTGATAATTGCTCGGTAGATTCTCCAATTCGCGTTTATGAGCAAGATTGTGTGTTAAACAGCCGTCTTGAGGTTTCAAGACTCCAACACTTCAAGATCTCCGGATTTTGTAAATTCTCCACCAATATTCGTCGATATTCTTTCACGACTGTGTAAAAAAAACAAGTGCAATTCTATCTCCGTGTATTCGTTTGGTTAGACTCGAAATAAATACCTAAAACTGTACAGGAAGTCGATACACCGTAAAAAATAAAAAGAAAAGTAAAAAACACTACAAGACACCGACACAACTCATATATTGTGGAATTTAGGGTAAACAATTTACATAAACAGATAAGGTTAAATCCTCACAATATCTAACAAGGGTTATTGTGTGCGGGTTATGTATCAAGTAATTTCACAAAAGTATGCTTAAAAAAATCATTTTAGTGTGAAAAATAGGACAAGTAAACATTCTAATTTCACCCCCACTTGAATTATACAACGTCCTCGTTGTATAGATAAAACATTAAAAATACGGAAATTAAAAAGAATTAGAATGAGAAACTGCCCTGATATTCGCTCGGTAGATTCTTCATGTAGATTTTATTGAGCAAGAATTCGTGTTGAACAACCACCCTGAGGTTTCAAGACTCCAACACTTCAAGATCTTCAGATTTGTAAATTCTCCACCAATATTCGTCGATATTTCTTTCACGAGGTCCTGTGTAAAATAGGAAAAACGTGCATTCCTATCTTGGTACCTACGGTTAATTTAAACTAAACTAAACAAACTAAATACAAGTCAGTCTGGTAAATACACCGTATCATGTGCATGAATACGCCGTATTGCCATAACTGACAACAATGTTTTTAAAGTGCATAAAAAGTAAAGACTGATAACGTCCAGACAATCAATACGCCATATGGTATGGAGCGGATACGCCGTATTGATGTCTGGGAAGACAGACTCGATAACAAAATTAAATAACATTTTGGGTTGTCTTCCGGGAAGCACTTTTGTTTACAACAAAGTCTTCAAGTTATACTTTTCCTTCTTGCTTTCACAACCCATGAAATCACTCTTTCTTCTCATTCTGTTATTCTTGTTTGATACGTGCTTGTTTTCTGAGAAATTACCACAGCATTGTGCTAACATACTACTGCCATTCTTTGTTCTATCATGCATAAACAAGTCAAAACATCATATCATGATATACATAAAAAATATGAGAACCTGTTTTAAGTTAGATACATCACCATATGAATAATAAATGTACAGATAGAAACAAAAAAAATAAGGATAGGGGTATCATAGGTCTGGCTACTGCTGGTCCTGCTGGGCTGTAGAGGTGTTGGCCTCACCAGTCCTCTGCCTGACCCTACACTGATATGGTATACGAGTCTCAAAGTATGGAATGTAGGTAACTCAGGCAGAGTCTAATAATTGTGCAATGCCACTGGCGACCCATACGGTGAATCTGGAGAAATCCCTAGCCATAGCACCAATTACCTCACGCTGCTTAGCTAATGCCCTACAAATCTCATGCACATCCTCCTCTAATCTGACCAACCTCTGTGGCATAGTCCTGGCAGCAGCTGGTGGTGGCTGTGGTGCCTGAACGGGTACCGAAACAGCCTGGTCACCCTCATCAACAACGGAAGCATCCTGAGCGACTCCAGGGGCACCAGCCGCAACATCAGGCTGCCTCTCTGGTCCCAAGGCTACCCAATCCCATGTATCATCAATCTTGATACAGATCTGTAACCTCACTAACTCATCCATATCAATAACTGGGAGTGCAGGGGCAATATCTGTCAATCCCCCAAGCCTCTCCTCCGTTAGGAGTCCAAAATGCTTAGTTAATCGAGCTACAAACTGTTCTCCAGAGATAAGAGCCCCACTCTTCCTCCCTAACACAAACACCTCAAGTAACTGCCTATAAATAAGGGACGTTGAACCGAGCCAACGTCCATCCCCCTCTAAGTAAAACAATCTAAGTCAACAATCACCTTCTCATGTTTAAAGACACCCTCCCAGCTATACTGCAACGCATCACCTATGCACAACCCTAAGAATCAGATTCCTAATGAAGTGTAGGACAGGTTGTGCCAAGGAAATATCCAAACTGATGAAAACCAATCCAATAAACTCTCAGTACCCCTTGTCGAGGAATCCTGCCTTGCACTCTCACGTGACCTAGTTCTATCGCAAAACCGGGACTCCAATCTCCTCCCCATATGTAAAAACAATCCCAAGCTACAATAAACTGCTGCCTCCAACACAGGCTATGCCTTATCTCCTCCTAACTGAAACCGAAAAGCTTTAGGCTTGTCCAAAATCAAGTAATACCCTCTCCAAACCTGACTTACTTAAAAACTCCATGAATAAGCTCGAGTACCAACGGTCCCCTGAATCAAATACCGCCTCACAACTTCAAGTGAACAAACTCACTCCTGAGCATCCCTGTGCTCCATAAGCATCCTAGCACTTAACCCCTCAGCCATCAAGTCTGACAATCCTCCAAAATCGAACACCTGCACCCTGTGCACCTCCCTCCTGTATATCCTAGCCAATCTCATCTTGAAATCTACTATATCAGGGGGCGGGCGAGTTAAGGGACTTAAGTATATGGTTCTACGGCATAACACCAAATCCTTACCAATCAAACCCTAACCCTAATTAATTCAAAATTCAATTCAAAATCGCAAATCGAAAAGAGAAAGGAGAAAGCTTATTACCGTATGATCGCGACAAAGAAGAGTATGATTATGAATCAAAAGCAAAAGATCTCCAAGAATTTTTGTAGTAAGAATTTGTGTGTGAGAGAGTGAAAAAGTTGTGGTAAAACTTAATCCGGCGTATCTGTTAGGTTTTTATACCCAGACTCGATACGCCGTATTGATTCTTAATTAATACGCCGTATTGACGAGTTTTATTGACTTAGTCAACTTCTGTTAAAAATAGTGGATACGCCGTATAGGTTTTAACCTAATACGTCATATCCTCCCTGTGAGACAATTTTTTCCTATTTAAAAAGTAAAGAAAACATACCTTGGCCTCTACAACATTCTTGTATAAACACCATCCTTATAATACCGCTTAGGGTCGAATGAAATGCCAAACGACACATATAAATTCATGATGAGATAGAATAGTATTTCGTTGACGTAATATTTCCAAATCACGATATTTACTTTTAATTTTATGATAAAACTTCCCATTTTGAAAGTTTTATTGATTTTATCGCGACTTGTTTCCAAAAGCATATTTGACCCTTGTGTGTTCATGTTACCGACCCGAACACGTGTAATATATCGATCTCATTAAACAATCATTGTCTTTTTCTGACTTTAAATCATCGGTATGAATAGTTTTGAAGGGGAATAGATCATTAAAGTATAAAACGTTTTGTTCCTTTTCATCATATTCAGACAATCATGTTTCATCATTCAAATCGATATGTTGAGGGCTTAAAATTGGTTCAGTTAACAAATCTGATTTAGACGTTGAAGCATCATTGTAAACAATGGCTGGAAATTCGTTCTCAAAATCTTTAAAGAAGTCTAAATCATCAAAACAACTGACAGTAGGCTCGTGGTATGATGAAGGCCTATTAACTTTTTCATTATCAATTTTCTGAATTCGTTTTTTCAAATCATTGTTAGAAATTATTTTATAAAGAAAATGGAAGTTTTTATCAAAAATTACATTAACTACATCTCTACGGAGATCGTCAAATGAAATTCTAAAAAGTAAAATTTCATCTGTTAAGTAAGAAGGACTTCCTTGGAGTTCGCAAGAAGTGTTTTTTTCCAGATGATACCTCGTCATTAAAGGCTATAGCTGGGAATTCGGTTTCAACGGATCTGAGGTTGTGAATGTCATCATCTTACCAGATTTTACCATACTTAGCAGTTTCCCAGTTAAACACTTTGCCACTTTTTCGAGCTTTTTCTTCCTCGAGCCTGATGTATTCCTCCATAGTAAATGAGTTCCGGAATCGACCATCCTGTACAATCAACTAGAAAAACTATTAAATAACTAATACGTCGTATTCAGTAAACTGAATACGCCGTATCACATAAACACAATAAACAAACAAGATTATAAACTATCCTAAACTACACTACTCCTAAGGGTTAGATCTAATGCTAAAAACCAATATATAATATAAAAATTCAAGATTAATTTTCACTCTCCGGCAACGGCACTAAAAACTTGATGTGTCATTGTGTGGTGTATAATTTTATGATTCAAGTTTTAAATTTATATTTTGCCGACTTAACCAAAAACAACACTTTAACGGGTAGTGTACCCGGTCGGTGGTAGATTAGTGGTAAGTAGGGTGTTGAACACTTGAAGCGAGGTTAAATCTCTTAATTTATTAATATTTTGGTTTACTAATCTATGTTAATTCTAATCTAAGTCAAATCTATGCTAATCTTATGTTAGTTCTAATCCTGATTCTAACAGGTAAAGGGGGGGGGGTTTCAACTAGAGAGACTGGCACGGGTTTGGTGATGACTACAATCAATTCAAGACACTTTAACACACGTAAGCAAATTAACAGAAGATAAAAGAGCGGTCAAGCCATCAAATAGAAAACTGAATTAGCCATCATTAATCCATTAGAAAGTCGGTATGTTTATTTAGTGCAATGATTACTATCTCGAAGTAGGCATAACATTCCTTAGACTTAGGCGGGACTTCATCCTAAGACCTAGACACATTAATTCTATCATAATCAAAACATCCACATAAAGCATCCATATTTGTATTGATTATAATTCATACTAGGAGACGAAACGTGAAATGTTCGAAACGAACCCTAGACTCATAGAGACTTTAACTACCCACTTACTGCTAAATGTAACATGTGTAGTGTGGTAGTCCATAATCCAAAACTTAACCAATACATAACTTTATTACTTAGTACTAAGCACCACCTACACCGGTATATACCAGTTTAAATCGAGGCAAGTAGACGTTATTAGTGATCCTAATATGTTTCCACCTATACCACATATATAAAGTTAAATAAAAAAAATTAGAAAAAAAAAATAAAAGTAAATATTAAAAATATAAAAGGAGATTTATAAAAAAAAATTAAAAAAATTAAAAAAAAAAAGTTAATTTAAAAAATAATTTAAAATTAAACATGTACTAAAATAATAAAATAATATTACCTATATGGAGAAGCTATCCATACTCTAACCTACCCCAAAAAACACCAAAGTTTTGTAGCGCAATTAAATATGTAGGACTAGACCCAGTTGAATGACAGGTACATACTAAAAGCCACGTACACAAGTATCATGTGATAAAACATAATCAATAAATCAGATCTTCATAATAATCGGCCTAATTCCTGTAGTATTAGACTTCAAACATAATAATTAAACAAAGAGTAATGGCTTACCAAGGGAAACAACTGAGTTAACGAATGATACCAAAAACTGAACGATTACAAAAGTATAAGAAATTACATGTTTGTCTCCTATGGAATTGGAAATGCGTTGTGAGATCTCTTCTGCTCTTTTTCTCCTCTGAAAATTAACTTTTGTGGTTTAGGTATCGAGAATATGATTTAGCACACATAAAACTCGTTTTTGAGTTTTGTATTTATAGGGTCTGGAGTCGATGTCGATACGGCGTATCCAATGTGTTGGATACGGCGTATTGGGTGTTTTTGGAGTAGGGACCACGTTTGATATCTTCCAGAATATCACATACTATATCTTTAATACGGTGTATTGGTCTTCTGGATACGACGTATTGATTATGGATCCTTCGAGGTCTTTGGTGAGTGCAGGCATAGATACGCCGTATCTTCCTTGATGGATACGGCGTATTGGTTGTCAGAACAGTAATATTCAAAATATATTCGTTTAAGCTCCAGAATGCGCGCCTTTTGCTAATATTCACCAAGTACTTCATAATTACTGCAATTCTCAAATACAAACGATTAAGTAACAATTCTTTGCAATAATCATACAAAATGGGTTAATTACATAGGATAAATGATGCTGTAAAATAGACGTTATTTGATTTCATCAGTTATGCAGGAGGAAAGGTGGTGTCTCAATGTCCACGTGATCCACCAGACGAAATTAAAAAGCTTTTTGGAGATAAGGGTTTCCAGGAAAATATTCGAGCATACAACCAAATGTTTGCTATGACTTCATTCGGGGAACACATAGACGATTCCGTAAACAAACGTAGGGGCCCGTATGTTTTTAAAATATCAGGACATATCTACCATTGGATGGGCTCACTTTGTCCCACACCGGAAATCCGCCATGTTTTCTTAAACTTTATATATACTACAACTCATAATGAAGTGGCCAACCGTATGTGGCGTTTTCCTGAAGGTGGTTCGTCCTAATTGGATCCTGAAACTGTTTCCTCCCTTATTCGGGTTCTTGATGCACACAATAAATTGGGATGCCTTTTTCGTACAACTAGAGACATAATTTTAGCAAATGCGATTCCGGAATTTCGGATACGGCTTTTTAATGTTGTTGGAGTACATGAATATGATTTGCCAACTTCAAGTACTCTAGGTGCAATTGTATTTGAAAGTGGCCCAAATACTAGAACCGACTACGATGTCATTATTGAATCTAGGGATGGTTGTCCTCAAAGGGTTAACAAGTTGCATCCGTTATACATGGCTCTTCAATTTCCTCTATTATTTGTGTATGGTGAATCTGGTTTTTACCCAGAAATGAAGCAGCGACGAGGCACAGAAAAAAAAAATGTCTATGAACTACATACATGTTTTCAAAACTTCACGAACGATTGGAATCTTATGGCCTCTTGGAAGGGGTGGCCGGCTCAGTATCAGCAGTAAGTAGTTGGGTGATTACTTTTGCATTGAACAAAACCGCCTAGACTTATACAGGCTCCCCAAAATGAGATTAGGAGAGAGTATTTATCCGGCGTTTATGATGCGATTTTCAGAGGAAGAATCGGGAAGGTATTTTGAATTCGTGCGCGAAATAAATGCCAAGACATTCACAGGCTGACCACGTTACATGTACAAGTCATTAACATGGATGCTTTAATGCAATTTGTCGTGCGGACTAGCACAATACTTACGAATTGTGAGCTATTAGGGGGCACACGCGTTAAACATTTAGAGTGTGTTTTACTTCACGATAATTATTTAATAGTTGTTAATTAAGTTAATTGTTTAACTAGCTTAACAAATATTTAAATATGAACCAAAGGGATTAAAATTGATAAAACCCGAACCTTGTGGGTGTCACTTGTTGGCCGACCCATATAGCTTCTAGAAGGGGGTTTTGGGATCAAATTTTAAAGATAAGGGATTAAAGTTGTATTGTGATAAAAATAATGAGGAGTCCTAGTTTATCTACAACTAGGGTTGAGGTGCCTATATAAATACCTCATTCCTCTCCTCTTATTCGATCAATCACACACAATACATACGATCCCCACCGAATCTTCATTTGTTCGGATTCTATCACCATACAATATCAATTTGATATATTACCCTAAAACTTTATCTTTGCTTTCTTACTCCACGTGACTCAACAGGAAACAAATATTATAGTTAATACATGCATATATTTGTTTATAGCATGCACGTAGAAGTTTGTCCATTCATTTCAATAATTGATTGCACTATTTATATCATCTTTTTCTCATTCTTTGCAAAAACGATTCAAATCACTCTACATAGGGATTGGATCAGTATTGATTTAACAATAACACTAGTTGTTTGGTTTTCGGTTCAAGTAAAGATAGCATACACTTGGTGTTTGGTTCGTGGAGGTGACTAGCAATCAACTCATACTCGATTGACGTGTTTGTGTGAGCAACCGTAGATGTGGTAATTTAACCACTATGTTTTCAAGATCAAGATCCTGCGTAAGTTTATTGATTTTATCATTAAACAAAAGGTCAGTAAATTACTTGTTTAATTTATTTATGTGTTAACCTATATGCTATTACTAGATCCAATCCGCTGCGTACTCGTAAGCTAATGGTTACCTAGATATAAAATTTCCCAACATGTATCAGAGCCAAGCGAGGCTGTTATAAAAAAAAAAAACAAATAAAATAAAAAAAAAAAAATTAAAAAAAAAAAAAGAAAGAAAAAAAGAAATAAAAAAAAAAAGAAAAAAAAAATGAAGGAAAAAAAGATTGTGGTGTTGGGATTTTATAATCTAGGTAACCATTAGCTTACGAGTACGCAGCGGATTGAATCTAGTAATAGCATATAGGTTAACACATAAATAAATTAAACAAGTAATTTACTGACCTTTTGTTTAATGATAAAATCAATAAACTTACGCAGATCTTGAACATGAAACAAAGTGGTAAAATTCCACATCACGGTTTTGCTCAACAAACACGTCAGATCGAGTATGATATATTGCTAGTCACCTCCACGAACCAAACATCAAGTAGTTAACTATTTACATGAACCGAAAACCAAACAACTCGTGTTCTTGTTAAATCAAAACTGATCCAAAACCCTATGTAGAGTGCATTTGAATCGTTGCAAAGAATGAGAAAAAGAGATAAATAGATGCAATCAATTATTGCATGAATGTCAAACTCTACGTGCATGCATAAACAAATATATGCATGTATACTATATCTTTTGTTTCCTGTTGAGTCACGTGGAGTAAGAAAGCAAAGATAAAGTTTTAGGGTAATATATCAAATTGATATTGTATGGTGATAAATCCGAACAAATGAAGAATTCGGGGGGATCGTATGTAATAGTGTGTGATTGGATCGATATAAGAGGAGAGGAATGAGGTATTTATATAGTCACCTCAACCCTAGTTGTAGATAAACTAGGACTCCTCATTATTTTTATCACAATACAACTTTAATCCCTTATCTTTAAAATTGATCATAAAACCCCCTTCTAGAAGCTATATGGGTCGGCTAACAAGTGACACCCACAAAGTTCGGGTTTTATCAATTTTAATCCCTTTGGTTCATATTTAAAATATGAGTTAAGCTAGTTAAATCAATTAACATAATTAACAACTATTAAAAATTATCGGAAGTAAAATACACCTCTAAATGTTTTAACGCGTGTGCCCCCAATATGCTCACAAAATCGTTAACGTATTCGTGCTAGTCCGCACGACAAATTGCTAAAGCATCCAAGTAATGACTGTACATGTAACGTGGTCAGCCAGTGAAAGTCCTTGGCATAATAATTCGCGCACCGATTTCAGAACCTTCCCGATCTCCTCTGCAAATCGCATCATAAATGCCGGATAAATACTCTCTCCTAATCTCATTTTGGGGAGCCTGTATAAGT
This sequence comes from Tanacetum coccineum, assembly GCA_026074375.1. Classification (NCBI taxonomy): domain Eukaryota; kingdom Viridiplantae; phylum Streptophyta; class Magnoliopsida; order Asterales; family Asteraceae; genus Tanacetum; species Tanacetum coccineum. Next base: position 18,655 of record BQNB010113028.1, read on the forward strand.
CTAGGCGGTTTTATTCAATGCAACAGTAAACGCCAACTACATACTGCTGAAACAGCCGGCCACCCCTAACAAGAAGGCCATAAGAATCCAATCGTTCGTGAAGTTGAAACATGTAATGTAGGTTCATAGACATTTTTTTTTCTGTGCCTCGTCGCTGCTTCATTTCTGGGTAAAAACCGGATTCACTATACACAAATAATAGAGTAAATTGAAGAGCCATGTATAACGGATGCAACTTGTGGGCCCTTTGAGGAAAACCATCCCTGGATTCAATAATGATATCGTAGTGGGTTCTAGTATTTGGGACACATTCAAATACAATTGCACCTAAAGTACCTGAAGTTGGAAAATCATACTCGCGTACTCCAACAACATTAAAAAGCCGTATCCGAAATTTCGGAATCGCATTTGCTAAAATTATGTCTCTAGTTGTACGAAAAAGGCATCCCAATTCATTGTGTGCATCAAGAACCCGAATAAGGGAGGAAACAGTTTCAGGATCCAATTAGGACGAACCACCTTCAGGAAAACGCCACATACGGTTGGCCACTTCATTCTGAGTGTCGTATATATAAAGTTTAAGAAAACATGGCGGATTTCCGGTGTGGGACAAAGTGAGCCCATCCAATGGTAGATATGTCCTGATATTTTAAAAACAACGCCCCTACGTTTGTTATACGGAATCGTCATGTTTCCCCGAATGAAGTCTAGCAAACATTTGGTTTTGTATGCTCGAATATTTTCCTAGAAACCCTTATCTCCAAAAAGCTTTTTAATTTCGTCCGGTGGATCACGTGGCCATTGAGACACCACCTTTCCTCCTGCATAACTGATGAAATCAAATAACGTCTATTTTATAGCATCATTTATCCCATGTAATTAACCCATTTTGTATAATTATTGCAAAGAATTGTTACTTAATCGTTTATATTTGAGAATTGTAGTAATTATGGAGTACTTGGTGAATATTAGCAAAAGGCGCGCATTCTGGAGCTTAAACGGATATATTTTGAATATTACTGTTCTGACAACCAATATGCCGTATCCATCAAGGAAGATACGGCGTATCTATGCCTGCACTCACCAAAGACCTCGAAGGATCCATAATCAATACGTCGTATCCAGAAGACCAATACGCCATATTGAAGATATAGTATGTAAATATTCTGGAAGATATCAAACGTGGTCCCTACTCTAAGAAACTCCAATACGCCGTATCCAACACATTGGATACGCCGTATCGACACCGACTCCAGACCCTATAAATACAAAACTCAAAAACGAGTTTTAAGTGTGCTAAATCATATTCTCGATACCTAAACCACAAAAGTCGATTTTTAGAGGAGAAAAAGAGCAGAAGAGGTCTTGCAACGCATTCCAATCCATAGGAGACAACATGTAATTTCTTATACTTTTGTAATCGTTCAATTTTTGATATCATTCGTTAACTCGGTTAGTTTACCTTGGCTAGACCATTACTCTTGTATTAATTATGATGTTTGAAGGCTAATTCCTTCGGGTATTAGCCATTATTATGAAGATCTGATTTATTGATTATGTATATCACATGATGCTTGTTTACATGCTTAAATATGTGACATATCATTCAACTGGGTCTAGTCTTACATATTTAATGTGCTACAACTTTGGTGTTATTTGGGCGTAGGCTAAGAGTTCGGGATAACTCTTTATATAGTAATGCGTATAGGTGGAACAAATAGGATCACTAATAATGTCCTTCTTGCCTCGATTGAACTGGTTGTACCGTAGAAGGTGATGGCTTAGTACTAACTAATAACGTTCTGATCATTGGTATAGTTTGGATTGTGGACTACCACCTAACCCAAATTGCCATTAAGCAGTAAGTGGGTAAAGTCTCTATGAGCTAGGGTTTAACAAGATCACCATTGCTTTAATCCCTAAGATAGATTATAATTAGCAAATAAGGATGTTTTATGCGGATACTTTAGTTGTGACAGAATTAATGTGTCTAGGTCTTAGGATGAAGTCCCGCCTAAGTCTAAGAATGATATGCCTCATCGAGATAAGTAATCATTGCACTGAATAAATAAACCAACCTTCTAATCAAATTAATGATGGCTAATGTAGTTTTCTATTATAAGGCTTGACCGCTCTTTTATCTTTTGTTAATTTGCTTGCGTGGGTTAAAGTGTCTTAAATTGATTGTAGTCACCAACCAAACCCGTGCCAGTCTCTCAGGCTAAAACCCCCTTTTTCCTGTTAGAATTAGGATTAGAACTAACATAGGATTAGCACAGGTTTGACTTAGATTATAATTAACTTTGATTAGTAAACCAAAATATTAATAAATTGAGATATTTAACTTCGCTTCAAGTGTTTGACACCCTACTTACCACGAATCTACCACCGACCAGGTATACTGCCCGTTAAAGTGTTGTTTTTGGTTAAGTCGGCAAAATATAAATTTAAAACTTGAATCATTAAAATATACCATACAACGACAACACATCAAGTTTTTTGGCGCCACTGCCAGGGAGTGAAAATTAATCTTGATTTTTATATTATATTTTTGTTTTTAGCATTAGATTAGATCTAACCCTTAGGATTAGTGGAATTTAGAGGAGGGCGAGTTTGAGGTATGAGACGGGTGAAAAGAAATTGAATGAAGTTGATTTCATTTCTCAAGGAGTAGAATTGGTTTCTAGAATACTTGCAACAGTGACAAAAACTTGAGTGAAATTCAACTTGAGCATGAAAGGGAGGATTAATTAGTTGTGGTGGTGGTAAAGGTAGTTCATGAATGTAGGCATTGGATGGGTTAGTTTGTGAATCAAGAATGGTGGAGATGCTGTGAAGTTGGTTAATCATTAGATCTCTTAGTGGATTATAGGATGGTGGTGAAGGAGATTAAACATGTACTCTTAGAGGAAATAGAGGTGAGTCATTTTGGGAAGGAGGTGATGATTTTGGAGTGGATGTCTTACGCTTCCATACTTGTCTTACAGACATTCTTGGTTTTCTAGAGCAGTTTGGGTGGTGGTTTGAGCAAGACATTGATGGCGAGAATGAAGATGGTAATGAGAATAAGTTGGTGATGATGAATGAAGAAGGATGGATGAGTTAAATAATGGAAGTAAGGTTAGAGAATGGCAAAGCATGGTTTGAGTGATAAAAGGTGTAAGAAGTGGTTTGGCTAAACAGGGTGTTAGCCTTAATTTTATCTAAGTCGAACAAGAATGTTATCGGTCTTATTAGTCGTAATTAGTCTTGTTAAGTAATAGGCTAGTCGGGTTCAACGGGCTTGGATTGTAATCTAATATTGTCCGTGTTTAGGGCTCAAAGCCCAAGATAAGCCAAGCCCGGCCCATAGAAAGCCCACGAGCCCATGGTGG
>BQNB010113029.1:0-22027 GCA_026074375.1 Tanacetum coccineum
TTTAAGGTCGTTTTTGGCTTTATAAGCCATAAGCTGTTACAGCTTATTTTAGGGCTTATTTATAAGCAACTTTTTAGTTTCTTATTTTTCGTAGGTTAGTCATAGTATAAAGTATTTTTAGTAAACTTTTCAGAATTTTTCAAAGTCGTTTAGTATTTTTTATAATTTAATTTAGTTAAAAGTTTAAAAAATTCATAAAAAATACAAAAATTATCAAAAAAATATTTTTCTTTTTTAGAAAATTTTCTTTAGTCATATAGTTTGTAGGAAAAATATAAAAGTTTTCGTAGGGTCATTTTTATAACTTTTTGCTTTTTAAAGAACGGGCTCGGGTGCGGTTTTTGTCTTGACTCGTTTTTGGGTCAAACGACCTCCGTTTTCAGTCTAGTCTTTTTCATTCTTCGTTATTTGTCTCCTAGAGTAGTTTAGAAGTGAAAATTTCTCCGTAGGGTTAATTTTGAAGTTTTTAGGTTTTAGCCCCTTTGTTCGGGATTCGTGCTCTCGTTTTCTAGCTTAATTTCGTATTTTTTAGGTTTTTCTTAAACTCTTTCGTTTGTTATTGTTTAATTTAACTTTCCACACTCTCAAATCATTTCTCTCCTTCAAACTCCAATCTTCCGACTGTATCGATTCTCCAGTCCAGCCTCGTTGGGGATAAACGACCCGGGAACATTCTATACTACTTCTCGGTATTATTGATTGTGCTTCTAGACTATTCTTACTATATATATTTTATATTTTATTATATATTTTATATATTTTAAGGTGTAGTTTTGGCAGCAATCCAATAGAACTCCAAGGGAGAAGTCACTTAATCTATTCTTGTATTTAATTATTCAAAAACACTTACTGTAAGGATAATGATGATTTAATCCACGGTTTCTTTCATTTATTCTTGCTTTACTGTTATCATGAGCGGCTAAGCACTCCTAGTGATGGCCTAGCCATGTATTTACTATTGTCATGATTGATGTTTCCTGTTTAATTATGGTTTTATTTGATATCCTTATAGCCTTTCATTTGATCCCTGGGTTTTGGTAGTGTAGAGGGTGGCTTAGATCTTGTTAGTCTTGTTATTAGACTTACCGGTTAAACCTAGGATTAATAGGGTACTAGGGTAGATTGAAACCTATCCCTAGTGTAAGAGTTAATCATATTACCGCCTCTGTCACATTAAACACTTAAAAAGCACAAGAACTCTTTCAGAGAGGGTTAATAATCTATATAGGTTATAAAATTGGTCTTAAGGATAGTTGAGGATTAACCACTACAAACTTGGATGCCCTGCTCGTGTGATCTTAGGGGAATTAGGATCGCAAAGTAAGTATAAGAGAGACCTCAAATGTCAATTCGGGTATGCTGATATTAGAACCACTAATGAAACTTGTAATTGAACATTGCACAAGAAAACGTAATCATAATAGTAGTAATTAAATGGTTAGGCTAGCACACTTTTCTCCCTGATTACTTCTATTAATTTACTTTTCTGCATTTTTAAAATCAATCTTAAATCCATTTTTCTAAACGTGACAAAATCAAATTAGAACTAGTAACCTTAGCTATTGGGACGAACTCAGATTTACCAACTACTGCACTATATACGACCGGGTTCTTTGCCCGTTAGCGCGTGTAACAATAGACGAGTTTTATAAATTTAAAACTTGGCAATTAATTATTAAAAATAATTTTACGCATCAGTGCTAATGTTAGGCTACTATAATTCACAGAAGGACATATCAAATGCATATAGTACGACTTGGATTGAAAATTCAACTTGGGATCAACCTGCCAATTAACTTTTGCTTAGTTCTAATGTTGTACATAAGGAAAAGTTTAAATCAATGTTGTACATAAAGAAAAGTTTAAATTAATGTTGTATTGACATAAGGAAAAGTTTAAATTAATGTTGTACATATAGTATATTTTGTATTAATTCGAATACGTGTTTGTTCAAGCTTACTTTTTGACTTATGAGCTTATTTGAGTTCGGATTATATTTCATAAGCTCATTTTTTGGCTTGTTTTACGGTCTATCAGCTTATATAAGCGCCCATGGGCTTCAAGCTAAGCTAGAAAAAATGGGTGTATGTAACATAAGACATAATCAAATAAGCTCATTAGCTAAGAAAAATAAAGAGAATCAAACACCCTAACTACTATCGTTTTTTACTACACCCACCATTATAAACTAATAATTATATCCAAAGTGAATACCTAAAATGAGTCAAAAACCCTAAAATAAATAGATATTTAAATAGAGTATACTTTTAGTAGTGCAGATTCTGTATCTTCAGCTGTTATCAGTTTATGCAATTGCAGATAAGAGTTCTTGTAAGAGTATGGCATACTTATTATATAAGCTTATCCTAAATGTAATATATACTTTATAGTTATGGACCAAAGGATAGTGACAAAAATGCTACACATGGATATAGTGGTGTTGACCGGTTCGGTTATCGGGTTGTTCGGTTAGTTCGGTTAATTTTTTTTGGGTCAAACCGAAAACCAAAATTTTTATTGGGGTTAACCCGAAAACCGTAATAAAAAAATAAATAATTACATAGATATTTAGCAAAAAAAATTATTTCAAGCATAAAAAGTGTTTTTTTATATTAGGATAAAATTTTAAAGGTATTTTTTTATACATGAATACATAAAAATTATATATATATATATAAATTCGGTTTCGGTTCGGTTTTCGGTTCTGATTGCAAAACCCATATCCAAACCGAAAACCAAATTTGTAGTTCGGTTCAGTTCGGTTTTGGCAAATTCGGTTCGGTTCTTAGTACGGTTCAGTTGCTTTCGGTCATAAATGTAAAATATGATTTATAGTTATGGACCAAAGGACAGTGACAAAAATGCTACACATGGATACTTTTCATAATCAAATATCAAACATGAAACTTACTACTTTTGCAATGGCAAACTAATGAAATGTGCGTAAAAAGTTAATGATTTCAATAATTGAGGCTGCTACTTGTGGCTATTTTCTTGTAAACCGTAGACTTTACTGTGCAAAAAATCAGCGAAACTGTAATAAGTGCAACAACGAAAGCAATTCCAGGAAATCAGTCAGATATTGATTGTCAAAGTTTTGAAGAGGATAAGTTTCATTTTTCTGCAATAGAAAAATTGGTTAGTAGGTATGCGTACTCGTAACTCGCAAGCTTTTGATTGCTTTGATGAAAAATATAATATCGTGTGCAAAACATTACAGTAATATCAAAGATGTGTCTAATTCTTATTATTCTATATTACTTTCAAAGCGAACATCCAAACATCCCTTCTTGACATAAAGTCAAACTCATATGGTTGATCATTACTTTTTTTTAAAGCGTAGTAGTATGTTTGTGATAGACAAATGGCTACACCAAGTCATTAAGCATGCATAATTGGTAGGTATGGAATTGCAATATTGCATATATTCTCATTGCTTAATATGGATGCTTTGTTTTTCCTTTGCATTTATGTTGACAAAAGCAACTAATTATGTTGAAAGTTATGGACAACTGATTTAATTAAGGAGTCAACTAATACTATTGTTTACTGAAGGCCCAACATCCGGTAGGTATAATGAGAGTGGTTATTCAAAAAAACTAAAAGTGAAACAAAATGAATCATATAAATCTAAAATAAAGAGGTTAGAATATACGTGAGGTGCCATGGTGGTTTGAGAACTTTGTCCATGTTCTACACTCCTTGAAGCGTGATCTGGATCGACTCCATTCAGATGACGCACACTAGAGTGTAATATTGGTTTACTTTTAGTTTCACTGGCCGAATTTACCTTCTGAAACCCAAGCAATTATGTATGCATTAGTTATCAAGTAAATGGTGACATTATAGGTTGTTGTTTCTAACCATTAACTTATGAAAGATTCGGCATAGGTTCTTTTCTATCTCAACTATGTCATATTGTATCAAGACTTAAAAAAATATAGCTCACATGTTTTGAGAGTAACTCAAAGACTATTTTTAAATGCATGTAATTTCCTAAATCATTCTGATTCAATTAATATTTTTACGATCGTATTGCTTTATAACGCATTTCTAGATATCAGTCCCTTAGCTCTTGCCCGTATCTCCTCCTTTTTCACAGTAGGATCTTGAAGAACCTTAAACACAAACACATATGTAAGTACTATACGTATATTAAATAATAAGAAAAGAAACGGGTTTGAGTACACAACCATCTCACAACAATATTCTGAAAAAAGCTTTAATTGACCTATTAACAACTACTCTTGATGAACAAAATAGACAAAGATTAATCAACATCAATGTAAAAAGTTCAGCTCGCAGTCAACAAAGAAATCAACCTTTAGGCCACAACACATTATATAGATTTTACAAATTGTAACGAACACACAAACTGAAAAAATATAAAAACTGAAAAAAATATAAACGAAGAGAAACACATAACAAAACGCCAAAACCATGATCAAGGCACAACCAGTAATAATCAAGTTAAGCATACTTCAAACTAAACGGATGAGATTAAATCTTACATGATTTTGGAAGTATGGTTATCTTAGTTGATACAAATGACAGATCCTCCACGCTTTTATCTGCCGGCACAACATATGGCTAGTTTGAAAGACCTGTTTCACCTGAAAAAAAACACAATCAATCACAATTACACTTAAAAAAGCATTTCATCAAACACTTAATCTACTTCCTACAATTATATTATGTTCCCACAAACAATAAACCGCATGTGTGAATCCTCACATTCATGTGCTAGCTTTAAAAGAATGATTGTGTGAACATCAATGATAAAGTAACCAGCAAAAAATTATCCGAAAAAACAAAATTGACAAAACCCCCTAATTCTCACATAAACCCTAATTTCAAAATCAAAAAGAAATTGAAATAAAAAAAAGCTTCAGAAAATCGGCATTTTTCTAAAATACGTTCAAAACATAATAAAACAGATAGATCTTGGAGGAAAAAAAACCTAAAAAGCTAAAAAATGTATAGACCTAAAAAAGCTCAAATATAATTCAAACAAACCTTAAAATCTTCAAAAAAAAAAACACTCGGGGATGTGAGGTTTTATGTGGTGGAAATCACGGTGGTGGTTTGTCTCGATTCGGTGGTCAGGGCTTCGATGGTGAAGGGTTTACATGGTGGGAGTGGTGATGGTGGTAGATTTAAATGGAGGTAGTGGAGATGGCAGCTAATAAGGAAGGATTTGAGATGAAGATGATTTTATGTTAAGGGCTTTGGTGTTGTAACGGATGATGATTTGTATACTTTAAAGAACATCGAGACTTCATATTAAGCAGATTGATTTACATAGTCTTGAAGCTTTAAGACTCCTCATTGCCTTGTACAATATTCACAGCCAGGGTTACAACACTTTAATACTGCACATTAAATAAGAGGACTGAGGGCCTGTTTGTTTGAATTTTTTATTAAGTTATGTAAAATTAAAGTGTCTGTCTCGGTATATGTTGTCTGTTTGTATATGTATATATGATTGTTTGTTTTATGTGCTGAATACAGTGTATGAATTAAAGAAAATTACTTTTATACCTTAAAAAGAAGTTATGAGGGATTATAGGTAAAAAAGTGAGAGGATAAATATGTAAAATTATGATTTAAGTCATGGACTTAATATGGAGACCCTCATCCTCATGACTTTTTCAAGAAAGTCATTTATTAATTTTAAGCAAAAAAAAAACAAGTCTTTAATGACTTAATTAATTTACCAAATTTTCAATTAAGACTCATTAAGTCTTTATCAAACACTACCTGAGTCTTTATATATATAAGAGGCCCTGTACAATATTCACAACCACGGTTACAAAACTTTAATACTGCACATTAAATAATATGACCGAATCTTTATATATATAAGATAATATATTAGTTTTAAAATAAACTACAACTGGAACCGAACGATATAACATTACATAACGTTTACATGTGAAGCATCATATGAGCGTGTGATATAAATGTTGGGAATCTGGGATTAGTTATAAAGACCTTTTCTAAAAATCAATTTGTACCCTTTATGTTTTTCGGTTTTTTTTTAAAAAATTATTTTATTTTTATGATTTTGTTTATATTATAAAATTGTGAAACGAAAAGTGCGGAATAAAAATTATAAAGTTTAACGAGTCAAAAGTATTAAATTGACAAAAAGTAGAAAACATAAACTGATAAAAATCTGTGTTATACTTTAAATGAAGGGACAAAGAGGGGTTGGAAATGGGGAAAGTACAAAACATGTGAGGTAAGGGGTCTTTATAGTGGCACCCGTAAATGCTTTAAATCTATCTAGACATGTATAATTATATTGATATTACTAGTTTTAATCCCCGTGCACGCACGGGGCTTGTACATTATGTTTTTTTAAATATATATATAATTTTTATTTTTTTATGTTTTATAAGTTATGAAATTTTAAGGGGTTATTTATTTTTTTAAAGTTATAATAAAATTTGTAAATTTATAAATTTACACTTAACTCTATATAATTTATTTAAAATTAAACCACTAAAGTTTTATTACTTACCTCATCTTTTTTGCAAGTTTTTGTTTTTATAAATTTGACACATATTTTTATGTGTTTTTTTTCTCCATCAGATTTTTCCACTAAAATAATGTCAATTTTGAAAGTATAAAGCTTTTTAATTAAACATATATTCAAAAATAAGAAAAAATTAGAATTATCATACCTAATAAGGAAAGATTATTTTTTTGTTTAAAATGTAAAAGTCCTCACTTTTCGTTTTTCTTTACTAAGTAAAAGATTATAAAAGGATGAGAGTGTACGATATGATGTAAAACTAACTGTACATTATATAAAAAGGTGGTGATTTGCACAATTCTTTAATTGATTTTGACACTCAAAATTATTATGTCTTGACATATATGCCTTTAAATTATTTATACTCATGTTCATAATTACAAAAGTATAAATGTCAAAACACAATAATTTTGAATGTGCAAATCAATTAAAAAAAGAGGAATGCTACACTCACACATTTTTTACATAAAAAAATCCACACCCACATGTGTAAGTTAATTATTGGGAGTAAAAGTAAGAAAGAGAAAATTTAATACAATTTTATTGGTCCACATCACTTGCCACATGTGGGTGTGAGTTTTTTTATGTAAAAAAGGTGTGGGTGTAGCATTCCTCTTAAAAAAAAATGCAAATCACCTCTCAATATAAATACTGTATAAATTCAAGTGACGGAGTTAATACGATGTGATGGAGCATGGATAAAAACAAATAATATAGCAGGAGTGATAAGGGGCAGAAAATTAGGGAGTGACATATGGGAAGTAATGACCGGGGAGCAGATCTTGGGTGGGGGGGCTTCATTATCCTTTTCTCTGTTTTCAAGATGACCCTGTCTCCTCCTGCGTGCTTCTTTTCAATTTCTCGTGCTTGCTTTCCCATCATAAAGACAATATTCTTCACTCTTTTCTTTTCTTCCCTTTACCTTTAATCAACTGATGTTACGATTAATTAAACGAAAAAATCCTCAAATGTTCAAATGAGCTTTATTTGATTGTACATTTTATTATTTTAATCAAATGTACAATCAGATAAAGCAGAACATTACCTTTCATGTTCAAATGAACATGAGAGGATCTTTATCCTTAATTAAAGTATCTTAGGTGGTCAGTGTACGGGTGTGAAGCGGGAAAACAATCGAGAAAAGGGTTTTTTTTGGCAGGACTAATTTATTTTGAGTTTAATTGTTACAAATAGTGTTTACTAAAATAATGCAATGTTTAGTGCTAATATTAAGGATTGTAACCCCCCTCATCTATATGATTAGAGGTGAGCGAAATGTTAGTTGATTGATTCATTTTTGTCACGATGTAAGTCTTTATTGGTTATTAATAAAAAGGGTTCAAGGGTATGTATTGTGTGCATCTTGTTCTTTTCTTTTGTTGATAATCTCGAGATCTTAAGGTGTCGATTTTTCTTCTTAACTCTTTGATCAATTCCGCTTAAACTTTAGGTTTGTTAGAGGTTTTACCTAACAGTAATAGCTTATTTTTTGAACATATACAGTTGTTGTTCCTGCAATCTTCATTTACTCGACACAAATTTTAACTAATGAACTCGACACAAATCTTGTCTAATATTTTACCTGCTTGGACTGAATCAGCTTTTATTAGCTTTTTTGTAATGGGCTCATTTAGATTCGGGCTTATCAGTTATATATACCGGGCTAATTGGACACATATAATCTGTTAATATGTTACTCCTATTATAGTATGTCATTACAAAAACCAAAAAAGCATCAACTGCTAAGCCTCACCATGTCCTTTTCGGTTTTACAGTAATCTTTGCGTAACTTGTCCAAAGGTACTCACTTTGATATTCTTTTTACCATAAAGTTTCTTATCTTTCCAAAAATTTTGGGTGGTTTTGCATTCAAAAAATAAAATGTTTTTTTTGTTCTTCTTTATTTTTGATCGTCCACGAGGCATCCATGTTAACTGAAGGTCCATCCCCATTTCATCGAGGCTAACACTTAACATGAGTCCGTAGCTAGCTTGTTGTTAGCAATTCACGTACCATAAAAGAATGCTTGCAATTTTCTTTTTTCCCGGTAAAAAAGAGTTCCATGGCGCGCACATTTTGCCATCACATAATAGGATTTGTTTTCCAGTAATCTTCGTAAGAGAATCAAGCTTGAACAATTTAGAATCGTCCATTAGCCAAACTTAAACATCCAATTTATCATTAAGGTGCGTGTTGGCTAATAGGGAGTTCTTTTTTGAACGAAATAAGGAGAAATGAAACAATTATAATACATCAAATATGGTGCCTTCCTTTTGGACTTGGCCCATTTAAACGGTTTGGGGTCCCAAAATACTGGCCGCCCAATACTTGTAGAAATGAAACAATTGTAAAAAAACCTAAATTTGGGGGATGAGCAGAAAAAACCGAATAAACTGAAATCGAAACCGAAATGAACCGAACCCGAACAGAAAACAACTGAACCGAACTAAACATTTAGTTTTCGGGTTGGATATGAGTTTGTCAGTCTGAATCAAAAACCGAATTTTTATAAATATATATTTATATATAAAAAGATCATTAAAATTTATCCTAATATAAAAAAACACTTTTTATACTTGAAATAATATTTTTTTCTAAAGATCAATGTAATTATTATTTTTAAATAAATGGTGTAATTCGGGTCAACCCGAAAACCGAACCGAATTCAAATTCGGTTTTCGGGGTGACCTAATTTTTTTTAACCGAATTAACCGAACATCCTGATAACCGAACCGATCAACACCCTACCTAAATTATGCAACAAGTTACAAAAACTACCATGATCCTTTTGCTATTTACGAATTTTTTATAGCGATTTCTTCAATAAAAAATAACCGTTGAAAAAGCTTCTCGATTATGAACAAAACAAGTCAAATATTGATATGCTTTTGACATACGTACGCTTTTATAAAAATGTTGAAGTTCAATACATATTTGTTTTTTAAAAGGACTTTTAAGATACACCCTTAACTAACCTAATAACTTAAAAAACTTTCATAAAGTTTGTTTAAAAATAGATTTAATAAAAAAAATTACGATAACCATCTTCAACTTTTAACTATTTACGATTTTTTAAATGAGAAACTCTATTGGAGTACATATCTAACGAACATCTACCCATTTCCTTATAAAACATATACCGTTGAAAAAACATTCAAATTCCGAACAAAACGAGCCTAATGTTGCAATACTTTTGACTTATGTAAGATTTTATATAAAATGTTAGATCTAAGTTCATTTGGATACCAAACTTTTATTGGATACTGGGGGACTCATATCCACCCTTCATTTTCATATGATCCAACGAATGAGATTAAATTCACAATTTACACTACAAGGGCTATTTTGTCTGATATAAATTAATTTTTTTTACTAACCGTCTCATTTAATTCTCACACATTGTGTGTGTTTTAGCTTCGATCTATTTTTTCTCTCTCTTCGACCAACGGATAACTTAATTAATAGAACAAACTTATCGATTGATCATCGTCTTCTTCAATCGATCATTTTTTTCTTCAGTCGATCATATCCTTCTTTAATTCATTAATATCAGGTTAGATTTAACTGATTTGTTTATATTATATTTTTTTATTTTTAGTTTTTTTTCCGAATAAGCTAGCTTATTATCTTATTTTGATTTTATTAATCAGGTTTTATGGATTCTAGCCATTCCGGTGCGCGATCTGTTGTTTCTCATAATTCTGTTTCGTCTGATGTTGCTGTTGGAAGTTCTGTTCCGTCTGGTACTGTTTTTAATGCTTTTGCTGAAGAGTTGCTTATGAGAACGATAGTAATGAGACTCATGCTGTTAAGAGTAAGTTTATGTTCATAAGCTTTTTGTATTCAATTTGTGTGCTTATATTATCTGAATTAAGCTGTTTGTAACTTATTAGTTATTGATAAGCAGACTTTGTTTATTATTTGTGATATCATATATGATATCACATCTTGTGTTTATTATATATATTATTTTTGATATCATATATGACATGACATGTCATATTTCATTTGTTTTAGATATATATTATATGTGATATCACAGCCTGTGTTTATAATATATATAATTTGTGATATCATATGTGATTTTTTTTATTTTCTCTTGAAACATCTTACTTATTATTTTCATTTTCATTTTATTTTTTTCAGAGTTGAATGCGTTGTGTACTCCTGAATCGTTTGTTACTCATTCTAATTTTGATACTCATGGTGGAACTGTTTATTACATTCCAAAAGTTTTTGCGGATGTTTTAATAGTTAAAGGGACTGTTTATGATCCAGTTGAGGATTGTGTTGTTGCATATATGAAGTATGCTGCAGAAGCAGGGTTTGTAGTTAGGCGTTCATGTCAGAAAATAATGTTGAATGGAGATGTTAAACAAAAGTATTTAGTTTGCAATAGGATGGGTTGCCCTAAAGGAATACACGTAGACACACTAGATTTAGGGAACAATGACATACAAAAGAGAAATTCAAACCTTCGTATAACTGGATGCAAAACACGTATTGTGTTTAATTTGGATACTCGTACTAGAAAGTTTGTTTTGAAAGTGTTTGATACTATTCATAATCACGAGCTTGAACGTGAAGAGTACAAGCATTTGTCAAATACAGAGAGGTAGTTGACTTATATGGAGCAACCGTTTATTGTGAAAGCTGCTAGTGTGAACATAGGTGCAACAAGAGCTCATCGCCTTCTAACCGGTATCAAGGGTTCTTATTTGCTTGTTCACGGTACTACTGTCGATTTTAAGAACTTTTTTAGAAGCGTGATTAGATAGCTTATTTTAAAAGCTCAAATTAGCCCTTTGAACTTTTTTAGACCTAAAGGGCATAGTTTTAGAGACTGCCTTATTTTTCCTCTTTGGCACCATTCTACTGTATTTCATAAGCTCATTGTTGCTCCTAATAGCTTTTTAGGTTAGTGTGATAAGCTGTATTTGCTTATTTTCCTTTTTCCTTTGCTTAATTTGTGCACACAAGCCCAAAACTTAAGCACTTTTGCCTTTTAAGCAAATTTGGCCTTCTGCCACTTAAGCCCTTTTTCCAGCTTATTTAGTTTTAGCTTTTAAAGCTTTTAGAGTTTATCTAGGTTAGTTAGGCCCCCTTAGCATAATTTGTCCTAGACTTAGCTTATTTGTCCTCAAAAGCCAAAAGACTTAGCTTTTCAAAGCCTTTAAGCTCACTTTGAGCATTCTGTCGTTTAAAAGCATTTTTAAGCGATTGTTCTTCTAGAAGGATTGAAGCGTGTGGGATTGGGGTGAAATGCATTAACCCTGTGTGTGTTTACTCTGTATAGAAAACGGGAGGGAAAAGGGTACAGTAGTTTTGATTATGTGAGTGGGTTGACTTAATCCTGGGTTATAATTTTAGGATTGGGCTTTTGTTATTTTATTTGGGCCAAGTAAATGGATTTGGACTTTATATTATATAAAGGGATATAGGGTTAAGGTTTGGTATAGATACAAGGTTAATGGGCTGATTCGGCCTAATAAAACGGGTACGAGTTGGCCCATTAAGGATGTGTATGCCTTCGGCTTTGATTTCTTGCACTCTTCCAATCTTGTGCTCAGATTTTGTCCTTTTTGGCTTGTTTTTGTCCATATTTGATATATCCGTTACCTGCAAGACATAAATTACAAAACACACATATACAATGCATTTTTCATATATTTTTGGTCTTTTAAGCTTATTTTAGTAAGAAAAAATGATATGTGATTAAACACATATAAAAAATCCCCCATACTAAACTATTGTCGTGTCCTCACGCAATGTCATAAACACACTTAGAAAACCAAAAATTTCAACCCCCATTGACTAATTACCTCGAAAAGTAGCTAAGTGTTCATCTAAGGGGATTAAGAAATCACTAGTTTTGAAAAGCCCTCTGTTTTACCATTTTATGCATTTATTATTATCATTCATACATAACATAACTTTAAAGATCACGGAACAAGAAACGCTAAAAGGATAAATTCATCTCCTTGATTTTTCACCCGCCCCAAACCAAGCTTAAAAACGAAATCATTGTTAAATAAAAGTTAAGATGCTAACACTACTCATAAATGATAATTTTGAATGCATAGCTACTTTTCGCTCCCTTATTCCTAAACCCTCTAAAGATTTTATTATTATTATTGGTGACAAATAAATTAATGTCTTATTCTCATAAAGTAAACCTGGTTTAGACCACAATTAGTTTGAAATCATTTCCTAAAGAGACGATATGGTGAGAATAAGGTCCACATTAAGGTTCTAATTTCGCATGATTTAGGGGTTATCCTTTTTATTTTATCCGAAACAACTCAACTACGAGTCCAGAGACGGAGGCTTTATTTAGATAACCCCGGAGTTGAAATTTGGCTTTATTATTATTATTATTGCAGCATTATTAAACATCGGTCCTTTAAACAACTGCCACATCTGTATGCGAGCTGACCATGGTCCAGGAGTCTTATTTCGACCTTGGTGATCCTCGACCTTTTTGAAGGCTGCAACATCGGTTGTGAGCAGGCAAGATGCAGCAAACTTTTATCAGTCTCGGATTATTATTCTTACTATGGGCTTTCTTTTGAAGACTGCCACATCGGTTGTGAGCCGGCAAGAGGCAGTAAACTTTTATCAGCCCATAATTTTTTATTATTATTATTACCTCCACCCTTTAAACGACTACCACATCGGTTGTGAGCCGGCAAGAGGTAGTGGTCTTATTTCGGCATCGGTCTATTACATAACTACTATTAAATATAGCCAAAATTTTCAAGTCCGTGGTCTTTTATACTACCTAGACGAATGGTAGCGGAGCCAGGAAGCGGTAGCGCTAATTCCCCACAACACCGACAAAACCTCGATGCGTACCTTAATTTCACCAAAAGGAATCTCTATAAAGTGATTTAAACTAAGAATCGCAAAAACCTAAAGTAACTTTATTTATTAACAATTATATAAAGTTTATTAAGCTGATAGGAGCAAAAAACCAAAATTAACCTCTATGTGCTCTAAAGAGTTCCAACTACTCCATGTTTAGCATCTAACTTATATAAAACTCTATCATTTTTCGTTCTTCGCAAATTTAAAATCTTTAATAAAAAGATCCGCGAATGCTTAGTCTAATAAAACAAGCTTTGCATATTTAAAGTCTATCATGGAAACTTGGAAACTCTTGGCTTTTTCAAGAATTCGCGTCTTAAAGCTTCTTGTATAAAAGACTAGCAAAAGCTTAAATTTATATAAGTTAAGGGGCAAGCTAGAGCAAAACATGCTCGATCAAGTCAAAATTTATTTCTTAAAAAGACAAAACTACGTGTTAAAACACTTATTTTATTTTTGATTTTTTTAATTTTGGCATATTTTTGCTATTTTTGGTGGAAAAACAGGGTTACGTGAAGACAAGACAAATGTAAGTAAGATCGAATCGAAAGATCTCCCATACTAAAACTATACATTGTCCTCAATGTGAGACTGTCACCCCCTTACTAATTTCAAGGCATAATCCAAATATTAAGGGGTCTCTACGCAAATCTAAAGTCGTTTATTAATTATGCTAATAGATAAACGTTAATCAATAAGATCTAGGATATCGGATTCCCATATAAAAGCATGCTAAGGATTGAAGATCGAGTGAACGATGGACAAAACCACGAGCACAAGAGTCTTTAAAATCCAAGCAATCCTAGACGTAAAACACAAAACATAAAACACGAGAAAGCAAGAGGTGAGCCTCCTCACATCACACTTATTAATAAATATTATACTAATATACTACTACTAAGGATAAGCATGGGTTGCCACCCACGAAGCGCTTGTTTTTGTTAACCGAGTTACGAGCCTGACTCGACCCCGAATTTAGTTGGTCCCATGAGAACAGTTTTGAGATACAGACAACATCGGTGGATTCCCCTCCAAAATAATGCTTAAGTCTATGACCGTTCACCTTGAAATTTGGTCCGTCGTTTTGAGATAACTCGATGGTTCCATAAGGGAAAACTTGAGCAACAGTGAATGGTCTGGTCTAACGGGTTTTGAGCTTGCCCGAGAAAATCTTTAATCGAGAATTGAAGAGAAGAACCTGATCACCAACGTTGAAAACGCGGTTCTTAATCTTGGAGTCATGAATCTTTTTCGTTTTCTCTTTGTAGATTAAAGAGTTCTCGTAAGCTTGATCCCGAAGTTCATTTAATTCATTCATTTGAACTTTTTGGTGATCACCCGCGGTCTTTAGGTCAAAATTACAATGCTTTAAGGACCAATAGGCCTTGTGTTCAAGTTCGATAGGAAGACGGCAAGCCTTTCCGTACACGAGCTTATAAGGAGTGCACCCAATAAGTGTCTTGAAAGCGGTACGGAAGGCCCATAATGCATCTTCTAACTTATTAGACCATGAAGCTCGATTTTTGCCTACGGTCCTTTCTAAGATATGTTTCAAACTATGATTTGAAACCTCCAATTGTCCACTCATTTTTGGATGATACGCGGTAGAAAGACGGTGGGTAACTCCATACTTAAGCATGACCTTTGCAAATTGGTCATTGCAAAAATAAGTTCCGCGATCACTAATTATAGCACGAGGAGTTCCTAATCGGGCAAAGAGAGATTTTAAGAATTTAACAACAACTCAGGCATCATTAGTGGGGAGCGCTTTCGCTTTAACCCATTTAGACAAGTAGTCAACAGCCATGAGAATGTACTTGTTTCCTCGAGAAGACGGGAACGGTCCCATAAATTCGATGCCCCACACGTCAAAGATCTCGCATACTTGAATTGCATTTTGAGGCATTTCGTCTTTTTGTGAGATTTTACCTTGACGTTGACATGAGTTACATGACTTTACCATGTCATGGCATCACGTAAAATTGTTCGGCCATAATGAAACCGAAATTAGTAAGACATTTCTTAGTGGTGTAGTTCGCACCATGATGTCCCCCGATGGGTCCATTATGGCAAGCCATGAGGATATTAACGGGTTCTTGGCCGTGAACACATCGTCTAATTACTTGATCCGCACAAATCTTTAACAAGTAGAGGGTCAACCCAAAAATAATTTGCTAACATCCTAAAAGAATTTTTCTTTTAGTTGGGACGCCTCCCTTTTACTCCAATATCCCTGCACTGGTAATATTGCAAATGGCAAACCATGGGGTATTAGAATCACCATGAAAAGATATCATTCTGAGGGTCTCGAGAGGAAATGTTTCATTGATTTCCTTTTTCTCAAGATCACCTTGATGAGGGTTCTCTAATCTAGATAAATGGTCGGTCGCGAGATTCTTCGCTCCTTTTTTATCACGAATAATGACATCAAATTCTTGGAGTAGGAGAATTCCTTTGACAATTCTCGGTTTTAGGCATCTTGCTTAGCAAAAGTACTTAAGAGACGAGTGTCCCGTATACACTAAGACTTCGATAAGACTAAGTAAGGCCAGAATTTCTAGAAAGCATACACCACGGCTAATAATTCTTTTTCTGTTGTAGTGTAATGTGCTTGAGCATCCGTCATGGTCTTACTTGCATAGTGTATAGGCTAAAAATGTTTGGTCTTACATTTCCCTAAGACCGCACCTACCGCATAATCACTAGCATCGCACATAATTTAAAATGGTAGGTCCCAATCGGGGGCAACTAAAATGGGAGTTTCAGTTAACTTATTCTTAAGTATATTAAATCTTCAATCAATCGTTCAGAAAAACAAACGGGGTTTCTTTTCAAGAAGATGGTTCATACGGCCGGGCGATTTAGAAAAAATCATTGGATAAATCGACGATAAACCCGGCGTCACCTAAAAAAACTTCGAACAAGGCCTTTGACGGAAGTCGGATGATGAGTTTACTATAACAGCAACTTTAGCTCTGCGACCTCATCTCGACTTTTGAAAATTTTTATGGCCGAGGACACGCCCTCATTTAACCAAAAAATGGCACTTCACACCGATTTAGAACTAAGTGGTATCTTCGCACCGTTTAAGCAATATTCTAAATGGGAAGGCAAGAACGAGAAAATCCCAAAGAACCAAGAAATCCGACCATGAATTCTTTATTGTTTCCTCCTCGATCATGTCAACGAAAATGCCATCATGCACCTTTGGAACGTGCCCGGAGCATTTCATAAACCAAAAGGCATACGTCGATAAGCAAACGTCCCATAAGGGCAAGTGAAGGTGGTCTTCTCTTGGTCTTGCGGGTCAATAGGAATTTGAAAATATCCAAAAAATTCATTTTATAAAAACATAGTTATTCGTTCCCAGCAACACTTCTAGCATTTGGTCTATGAAACGCCGCCACCAACCCGAAACTATCCTATGAGGCATTATAACTCATTTATCTTTTCTTCGGTTTCAGACTACGTCAAGCTACCCTTTTTAAGGCACACAATGAACGGGCTCACCTACGGGCTCGAGATATTTAATCAATCGCAAAAGGAGTATGGAGAACTTCCTTTTGTAACCTTATGAATTTGCGGATTCACTCCTTCTTTGATGTTGAATCCGCCGTGTAAAGTCTCTTCCATCTAAGATCTAGTGAGTAACAAAAACAATGACTCGATACCTTTATATTGGAAAATTTCCAATCGTAGGCCCCGTTTGTGTGATTTAAGAACCTTTAAAAGGGCGGCTTTTTCGTCATTTTTTAACTCTTTAGAAATTATGACGGGTAATTTATCGAATACAAACGCGCCACCCCGTAACTAACCTAGTGGGTATTAACTCATTATCTTCGTTTTCAACTACGGTCATGCCACCCTTTTTAGGCACACAATGAACGGGGCTCACCTACGGGCTATCGGAGATAGGGTAAATCAATCCGGCATCAAGGAGTTTGATAACTTCCTTTTTGATAACCTCATGAATTTTCGGATTCACCCTTCTTTGATGTTGAACCGCCGGTTTGAAGTCGTCTTCCATTAAGATCTTGTGAGTACAAAAACTAGGGTCGATACCCTTAATGTCAGAAATTTTCCATGCGATGGCCCATTTGTGTGACTTAAGAACCTTTAAAAGGGCGCCTTTTTCTTCTTCTTTTAATTCTTTTAGAAATTATGACGGGTAATTTATCGGTTCCTTCTAAAAACGCGTATTCAAGATGAGACGGTAAATCCTTAAGCTCGAGTTTTGATGGTTGTTCGAATGAAGGCTTCGTCATAGTAATATCAACTTGCTTAAGGTCGTCATTCGTCATCGGAGGGAGATTCGGAGACAGGTCTTCATTTAATAATTTTTCAAGTAGACGAATATCTCCCTCCGGATCAAAATCAACATCATCAATTCCTGGTGGAAGATTTCTTCCAAAACGAAGTCACCTCCCTCAAAAGGAGTGAACGAGGGGGAAGAAGAAGCAATGATAGGATCCGAAGGAGTGGGATTGCCACTCGTCAAACTATCCGAAAATCCGAGCACCTCTTGAGCATACTCCTCACATGCAACGTCTATGACATTGACTTGATGAACCGTTTCATCATAATAATTGCGGGAGTATCTCGAAGTGTGTTCGACTTTAAACGTAATGGCTTCATCATTGACTCAAAGAGTCATTTCTTCACTGTGTACATCGATTAAAGCTCGTTCCATCCTCGACACCCTCAAAAAGGTCTGTCGAGGATGAGAGGAACCCGAGGATCGACATCGTAATCAACTACAACAAAGTCGGCCAGAAAATAAAACTTTCCTACTTTTACAAAGACATCTTCGGCAACACCGATCGAAATAACAATCGATCGATTTGCAAGTTCGAGTGTCATGCAGGTCGAAGTGAGTTCCGGGAGCGAAAGCTGCTTCCACGCAGAAAGAGGCATTAGATTAATGCTAGTGCTAAGATCGGCCTAGGCTAATCATTCATCTAGCTCCGAAAAATCACATGGGATGAGAAATTTGCCAGGGTCTCCTAGTTTTTCGGGTAACTTTTTAAGGAGCATCGCCGAGCAATTCTCATTTAACGGAGTACTTGCTCATTCAAATAATTTTTCCGTATTACTTAGAAGACTCTTAAACGTAGAAGCAAACTTCGACATATAAAGAAGAGCATCCACGAAGCTAATATCGAAGTGTAATCTTTGAAAGATTTGAAGAAACTTCAACATTTGATTATTAGCTTTTTGACGGAGCTTTTGGTCGTTAAGCCTCGAAGGATAAGGTATCGATGGTTTAGGATTAGGCTTCGGAGAAACTTTGGGATCCAGAATCGGGTCTTGGACAACCGGAGGTTGGACGTATGCGATACTTTCTAAACTTATAGTTTGCACCTTATCCTTTGTCATCTCAGTTTCACGTTCCACTTCCTTCGGGAGAGGAGTAGGTGGAATCGTAGGTCCATCATAAGCAACACCACTTTGGGTGGTAATAGTTTTCAAATCACCTCTCGGGTTAGCAACGGTATTACTAGGAAGTGATCCGAACCCGAGGGACTTTGCATTTGGAAAAAACTGCTCATCGCGTTTTTAATTTCATTGCTCATCATGTTTTTTAGCTCATTTTGATTTTTTTGTCATAGAAGTCTTAAAATCATTCCTTATTTCCGTTCTCATATTAGTTATTTGATTTTGCATAGCTCTAATATTAGCCTCATTAATCTTGATATAGTTCGATAACTCATTTGAAGGTTGAACTTGAACTTGATTATTCGGAGCTTGATAATTGTTGTTTCCTTGATTGAAATTATTTCCACGGTTTTGATTATTTCCTTGATTTTGATTGTATCGGTTTTGATCATTTTGTACATTCGGTTGATTGAAATCGGGTGGTCTAAGGTAATTATTTGAGCGATAGCTAAGCAAATTATGGTCACCTTGTGGTTGGTAGGAATTACCCCCCGAATTATGGTAACCCGTAGCAGCATAAGCGGCCTCTTGAATGTAGCCACCGACGGCCGGGCACTCGGTAAAAGAATAGGGACCACCACAAGTCTCACATTTCGTATCAACAGATTTGACCGATTGTATTTGTCTCATCATCTCTAGAAAATTCTTATTCATCATTTCTAATTGTCGAACAACTTCTGGACTCTCGGTAGTGGTAGTAGAAGAGATATTTCTAGACGTCTCGTCTCGAGTTGCTGAAGTGTCCCAATGGTTGTGGTGAGCGGTCATGTTCTCGATCAATTTGTAACATTCTTCTGGTGTCTTTTGCATAAAAGTTCCTCCCGCTGCAGCATTGATGGTGTCCCGATGACTTAATGTCAAACCATTATAAAACATATCAATTTGTGTAACTAAAAGCATGTTGTGGTTATGACACCGATCAATGGACAATTTGTAACGCTCTCATGCCTCGAATAATGATTCGTGCGGTTTTTGTTCAAATTTCGTGATTTCGTTCCTTAACTTAGTCGCCATTGAAGGAGGAAAATATTTCGAGAGAAATTTCCTCATTATATCGTCGAAAGAGTGGATGGAATTCCTTGGAAGGCGATCATACCATGCGATAGCATGATACGTCAAGGAATATGGGAAAACAGATAATTGAAGGGCGTCATCGGAGACCCCATTTTGCTTCATATGTTAAGTAATTTCCAAAAAATCTTCAATATGTCTATTGGCATCGTCGCTCGGTAACCCGTGAAATTGGCAAGTATTTTGAACTTGTTGGATCATGTGATGGCGAAGTCTAAAATCCATAGCTTCGATTGGAATCGGGGCAATTGGTCCGCCCTGTCCATTTATAGACGGTTGGCACAACTCCTCCATCGATCGGGGAGCTGGCCCATTTGATGGTCCTAATAAACTGAATGGATCTTTGCAGCCTATAAAGGATGATAGCCAGGATGTATAAATACAAATGACTATGTAGAAACAATGACTATGAATACTATGTGTTAATGCGGAATCTTAACACAGGTACTAAGAAGACATATGAACAATCTGAATAATACTTTATTAGGTGTTTCTTGAGGATTACAGATTGCTAACTATGATATTGTATATGATTTGCTAAGCTTGTGTATTCGTCTGTAATCGTCTGTTTTTGTCTCTTTGCTAACTATGCCAAAGGTGATCCTTTTATATACTAAGGATAACCCTAAAAGGCTTACATATCTTTTTCTAAAATATCTCATAAATATCTTTTAAATATCTTCTCAACGGTACTAACTAACTTTCTACTAACGGTACTAACTAACTAACAGTACTTAATACTTTGTACTGTCGGTACTAAGTATAACTGTCAGTACTAACTATTTGTACTGTCGGTACTAAGTTAAGAAAACATTAATCCTAACAATCCTCCCTTAAACATGAATGTTAAACTATTTTAACTTCATGTTTCTTCAATCCTTTAAGCTTCTTTTAACGCACAGAGGATGTATCCAAACATTCTTTATCATTTCTTAATCTTGTACACTCTATCCTTCTTTAGCAGCAACCTTGTCTTTTCAGCAATTCAGCAACATCTTTTCAGCTACTCAGCAACATCTTGTTACCTACAATCCAACTAAGTTGGCTTTGTAGTTTTTGGCAAACTACCAGCCATTAACGGATTTGATGTTCCTTTACCAGTAGCCGTTTGCTCTGGGATAGATAACTCTTCATCTAAGAATATGGTGAGTTAATTACCATACAGTTTTTGGTAAACTGTCAACCATCAACGGATTTGATTTGTCTTTACCAAATACCGTTTGTGTTTGGACTAGCCAATGCTTCATTGTCATAACATGGTGCATTGATAAACCATATAGTTTTTAGCAAACTATCAGCTATCAACAGATTTGAGTAGTCTTTACCAAGAACTGTTTGATCTTGGACTAGCCAACTCTTCACCACAGAAGCAAGGTGAGTTGAGTACCCTACAATTTTTGGTAAATTGTAAACCATAAACGGATTTGAGAAGTCTTTACCTCAAGCCGTTTGCTTGTGGACTAGCCAATTCTTATGCCTGTTAAGCATGGTGAATTGATAACCATTTGTTGTGTGGTGGTTAGCCAACACTCAATCCCTTCTTACTTCCATCAGTCTTATTCTTTTGATTCTAAATCAGCAAGTACCTTTTTGATAAATCGTATCAATTCCAATGCCATAGTACTTTCTTCTTCAGACTCCAATTTTAGCTTTAGCATTTGCACCACTATTTCCTTCTTCAAAGGATACTTCTTCTCTATTAGCATGTGAATGACTAATCCTTCATCAGTCATCAAAGTGTGTACCCCTGAGGAACTGTGCAGCTTCCAACTGATTACTTTCCATTCATGTTGTGAGTTCCAAAACTCATCTTGTTCATCTGGATTGAACATCACTATCAAATCTCCCCAAAGAACTTTATCAAAACCTTCAGGAATCCTATCTTGATATATGTCCATCACAAGCTTATATATGGCATTTAAGTCTTCTCTGTCAAACACTGAAAGCACTCCTATCAATGTGCTGAAGGATCTCTTTTGACCATTACTTCTTGTTACCACATTCATATTAATCTCTTCTGATCTTTTAGATTCATCAAACTGTGGTTTGGTGCCAAGATTCTCAGTCTTCCAGTCAATGATTGGATACTTCTTGTCAAGAATTTCATAATCT
>BQNB010113030.1:0-22027 GCA_026074375.1 Tanacetum coccineum
GTCTCATTTTTATTGTTCACGTTTCCTTTTTAATATATTCTAATTTAATTGTCAACTACTAAAAATAGATAAGAAAGTTTGCTCAAGTTTGCTCAAGTTTACTATATTACCCTTGTTTGAAATTATTATTACAAACTTTAAAGAAGAGTCTAATTAATTAGCTTATTAAGCAATAGATCTTGATTGAATATTAGTGTGTGAAGATTAATGTGTAATTAGTGTGTGTGTTTAGAGAGAGAAATACCTAACTTGCCTTTTGATTAAATGAAGTTGTTACATCTAACCATGGCATAAATTATTATTTATAGCCCTTGGTTAGCTTGATGACTAAACTTTCCTTACTTAACATATTTAGTCCCTGCACTTTATAATAGTGATTACAAGTAGAACATTTCTTTATTTCTAACATAGGTATCGAGAATATGATTTAGCACACTTAAAACTCGTTTTTGAGTTTTCTATTTATAGGGTCTGAAGTCGGTTCGATACAGCGTATCCAAAGTTTTAGATACAACGTATTAGGGGTTTCTTGGAGTAGAGACCACGTTTGATATCTTTCAAAATATTTTATTTACATATAGCTTGAATATGACGTATTGCCTTTCCTGGATACGGCGTATTGGATCTTGTTTCCTTCGTTGTCTTTGGTGAGTGCAGGCACAGAATCGCCGTATCTTCTTTGATGGATACGGCGTATTGTTTGTCAGAACAGTAATCTTCAAAATATCTTTGTTTAAGCTTCAGAATGCGTGCCTTTTAGTTAATCTTTACCAAGTACTCCATAATTACTGCAATTCTCAAATATAAACGATTAAGTAACAATTCTTTGCAATAATTATACAAAATAGGTTAATTATATGGGATAAATGATGCTATAAAATAGACGTTATTTGATGTCATCAGGGCCGTTCTACCTATCTAGGGGCCGTCCTAGGTAGACGCTCTAATTTTTTGTCTTTTAGTGGGAAATGTTTATCTGGTGTAGTTGGGACTTTTTTAGGGGGGGAACCTAATTTGAATATTTATAAATACATAAAACATTTCTTTATTTATATAAATATTTTGTATAAAGTATTTTTATAAAAAGGTTTTATTACATTTGTAAAAATGTGAAGTTTAAGACAAAAACTTATTTCTTTGATCATCTTACAAGTTTAATATTTGTTTGTACATACCTTATGTGATTTATGTCGGGTGTAAACAAATGTTTGTGTTGATGCAGACTTGAGACGTCGAGAGATGTTTATGCATGTATGCATCGATGATTTGTGATTACGAGTAACTTAGGCACTTTACGTTACGTATTACCAGTTACATGTTTGTCATCATGAAAACATAAAGAGACCGTATAGATTAAATATGCACTAACACCTTTTGTTGTAGTAACCTGCAAAAATAGTAAAGAATCTACAAAACGAGACCTAAATGTAGAAATAAAGTAAGCCAAAAGGGATAAAAGGCGGGTTGTCTCTCGAAAAGCTCTTTTGTTTATTAATGAGTCTTTAATTTAGACTCAAGCCCGGTCTACATCATGTCATGAATGCTTGCATGCTCGTGGGTGATCCACTCAATCACCTTTTCATCCATCTTATACTCATCACCTAATTGTAAACATCCTTTATAAAACTCCTTGATTTTCTGGTGTGCATGGTCGAATCCATTAGCCTTATCTTCATCACTGATTCGAAGAATAGGTACCATCATATTGCATGGTTGTGTCGACAAATGGCAGAACCTAGAAATTGCTCTAGGAATTAGAAAAATGATTATGTCTCATCCCTAATACTTAAACCATACCCATTCCTTCCATCACACTTTCTTGTATAACCCCGAGGAATCTTTAAAGGGTCTTCCAAGCATGATTATGTTAATCCTTTTCGATAAAATCATAACATTTTCGAACACAATAAAATCAGACACAAATATGTAGCCCACCCTGCAAAACATGTATTTTTTTGCCACTCCTATGAAGTTCTTCCCCATATAGATCATTCATTTCTCATTACTTTATTGTAACTGCTTTCTAGAATTATGTTTACTAGCAGAGTTTGGGTCGACTTAAGAATTAGAATTTACATATCCTATTTTTGCATGTGATTTGTTAAAGTCTTGTGCGGGTTCTCATAGTTGAATTTATTCCTGTTCCAAAATTTTAATGTTGTATTGCTGGTGATATACTCAATTTTCCTAAAATTTGAGGCTTGTTCATTCTTAGGAGAGGTCTTCCTTATTTCCACTAAAGTCCTCTAATACCGGGATATTTCTATTTCACTCTCCGAGTCTAAGAGTACTCCAAAAGGTTCGACACTAATTACGGGTAAAGAGATCGTCAAGTTCAATAAATCTCCAAAATCTCCATTGACTTTCATGTTCATCAAGAATTCTTCAGGTTTTCCTGTTCTCCGAAGCCATTAGGAAACCTGGAATTTATTTATTGGCACAGATAGATCGGAAACATGTAAATAAAGGTTAATTCGTTAGCATTAAACATCACTTTTTATCAGGCCTCCAATGACAATTTTTCTTTGCCAAACGTTAAATCTTGGCATTCTGCGATGGGCAATGGCAAGCATTGGCCTTCCTAGTATAATTGGAACCTTGTCATCCTCAACAATGTCAAGGATAACAAAATCTACTGGAGAAATAAACCTATCAATTTTTACCAAGATGTTTTTAATGATTCCCTTAGGGGATTGCATTGATTTGTCAGCCATTTCTATTAGCATTCTAATAGGTTTGGGTTTACCCAAACCTAGACGTTTAAACAAAGAGAATGGCATAATGCTAATACTTGCTCCTAAGTCAGCTAATGCGTTACTCACAGCCATATTACCGATTATACAGGGAAGAAAGAAACTCCCTGAATCTTTTTCCTTCGGTGGGAGTTCATTTGCAGGACTGCAAAACATCAAGCATTAAGCTTAACCATAAACACTTCCTCTATTCTTGTCTTTTTGGAGAAGAGATCTTGCAAACTTTTCATGTAATCAGGAGTTTGCCTAATAGTGTCAATCATAGGGGTGTTAACCGATACTTTCTCCAAACCTTCTAGGAACATCTTTTCTTGTTCTTCAACAATTCGCCTCTTGACTTTATCAGTAAAAGTGCCATTAACAGACGTGGATTTAGGAGTTTCTTTCCTTTCACCTGTTATTACAAAAATTTCCTACTCAAGAAGATTAGAAATGATAGATGTGTAAAGAATAGTGTTAGAATCAAAGGAATTAGGACAATGAGTTTTAGTGCTACTCTTTGTAGCGGCTGATTTGTCTTGATTGATTGATTTTGAATCATTGGTCATAGAAGAATGTCCTACTCGAGCAAGTTGTTTGACCTTCTTCTCAAGTCCCTTGATTGCAGAATCATGTCTCTTAAGGTTCCTATCTATGCTTTCTCTGAACCTTTTCATCTATTCCTTGAAATTGTCGTGTCTTTTGCTAGATTCTTCCAAATATCTTCTGATGGTCTCCTCTAGACTAGACCTTCTATCCAAGGGTGAGTGGCTTCCCTGATGGTCCCATCGGATATTTGGTAGTTTCAACATTATTTTTCTCTTCTCCATATCAAGTCGCTTTGATACTCTTTACTTCTTCTTTTAAGTGGCAATTTTTTTCTAAATGTGTTCCTCCACACATTTGACACCCTATTTGAATCGCATGCACACTTTCTTTGAGTTTTCTCATGTCGTAACCTATATCATTGAGCTTATTTATGATCACGCTTATTTTATCCGAACGGCTTCCTCCTAGACTTCTAATACTTCCCTTGTCATGCCATTTCTGAGAGTGGTCAGCCATTTCCTGAATTGCTATAAGAGCCTTAGTGGCCGTCATTCTTGGGATTGGTCCACGAGACCCTAACATTTGACGGGTAGGAATCTCAAGTTCATTATAAAAGATGCTCACATTTTGGTAATTGTTGAGATTGTGAGTAGGACATTTGTAAAGGAGGTCATCATACCTTTCCCAAGCCTGGTATAAAGTCTCATTCCCTTCTTGTCTAAAATTACGAATATCCTCTAATTATTTCACAGTTCTCGAAGGTGGACAATATCTGAGAATGTAAACCTTTTTAAGCAAGTCCCAAGTATTGATAGTCCCGGCTGGTACTCTTCTCATCCATCTTTTTGCAGCACTAGTGAGTGTGATGGGAAATACCCATAGTATGATCACATCTTTTAATATCCCAGGAATGTTGAAAAGACTAGTAATTTCTAGTACTTTATCCACATGCTCATACGCATCCTTATCCTTGTTTTCGGAAAAAGTAGTGTCCTTTAATTCTCGCAAGAATTGACTTTTGATCTCAAAATTTACATTTCTCCCAATCTCGGGTCTTATCATTCCTGTCCTATGATTATTTTGAACTACCCCCAAGTATTTCTCCATCGTGAGTGTCTTAATATCAATCTTAACAATTTCTTCGGTTTCTGATTGAGGGAATTCTAATTCGTAAAAAGAGTAGATATTATGAACAGACATTGGCGTGATATCCTTCCTGGCTCTAAACTATTTTTCTAGGTCTGCGTAAGGGGTGAGTATCCTGGAGTTTCCCCTCCTAGTCATGTACCTGCAAATTTAATAAAAGCTTAGTAGAAGGTGAAAATCGAAAGAAATGACAAATTAATTTAAAATGCACAGATTTACAGAAATTCAAATTTAAAACTGATTTTATCTCCCCGGCAACGACGCCAAAAACTTGATGCGTGTTTTGTTTGCAATTACCAAGTTTTAAATTTATAAAACTCAATTACCTAAGGGTCTACAAATGCACTAACGAGCAGAGAACCCAATCATGTGTAGTGTATGAATGGTAAATTCGAGGTCGTCCCAAAAGCTAAGTGTGAGTTATTATTTTGAATTTGAAAAAGCAGTTTTGAATTGATTGCAAGAAAAATAAATGCTGAAAGTAAATTCGAGATAAATTCAAGAGAGAGAAATGTACTAGCCTGGTTATTTCTTTATTATCACGCTTATGATGTTTCCTAGTGCAATGTCTAATTACTGCTTATTTAGGTGGTTCTAATATTACTAAGCCCGATTTGTAGTCGTAACCTAGTCTATGATTCCTATGATCTCAACCCCGTTGGTCATGGTAGTCGGGTATCTAGTTCATAGTTATTAAGCCCCTAACTATCCTAAAGATCTGTCTAAGTGTCGACATTCCCACTATTCGACACTAAACCCTCCTAGAAGGATTTCCCATGTTTTATAAGTGCCTAATCTAATTGCATGCGGTAATACGTTAATCCCTTACACTAAGAACAGAAGCAATCTTATTCCTAGTATAAGAATAAACTATCATTCAACATGGACAACCTACTAAATAGCTTAAAGTATCTACACTAGCCTCAACACTACCAAAATACGAGGATTAGACAACACGCATATAGAATATCCTAAATAAATGATAATCAAACAATGGAAACAAGCATAATTACAATAATAAGTACATAACTAGGCTAGCACTTAAGGTGCTTAGCCACTCATGCTAAAGTATGCAGACAATATAATGAAATTAACCATTGATTGATTGAACATTAAATATTCTTACAAACTTTGATGAATGAATAATACAAAAACGTTTAAAGCTAATCCTCCCTTGGAATAATGGTAAATTAAACTGGAAACTGACTTCTACTGTTGCCCTAATCGTTCTCTCTGACTTGCCTAATCGTTCTCTCTAACTTGCCTCTCCATAGTTCAATAAATGTACATATATTTGTATGATCTTCATAAGCTACGGCGTAGTCTAGGGTGTGGAGCTACGCCGTAGTGTCTTCGAAGGTAATATCTTCATACGGCTACGACGTAGTCCCAGCGGGCCAGCTACGCCGTAGTTGGTCTTGATCTACGTTTCCATAATAAGCCATGTCATGGCTACGACGTAGCCACTACGGATCAGCTACGCCGTATTTTCCTCCAGGGAAACCTCCTTTGTGCATTTTTCACCTTGCACCCTTTCATTTCCGCGCCTTTCCGCTCCAAGTCTCACATTTTCTTAAAAATGAAATAAGAAGCAATTAAGTACATATTTTAACAGAAATGTAACCATTGTGAGCATTTTATAAGGGATTTTAATATTAAAAAGTATAAAGTATTTGATGTTATCATACTCCGCCTATGAGTTTTGTAAACTTTTTGCGTTTTGCAAAACCCACATCACATTTACTTATAATAATGTATCTCCTTTGGTCCTTACACTTCCACACATTCATTAATTCTAGCATTGGGTCATTCGCTTGTCTTATTGTTAAAAATATATGTTGATCCCAACTAGATCTTGTGAACCTTGTTAAATGGTTAGTTGTATTGAATAGATTCAAGACAACTATGCTAGAAACTTTGTTGATACTAAAGAGTGTGCGGAATCTACTCTTTAGTACTTAGAAGAATATCAATGTAATAGTAAATTGTAATGCAGTAGAATGAACAATGAATATAACCAAAAAGCTTCAATATTATTATGATGAATAATACGAGTACTCTGTCTAGTACTAGGGTTTACAACCTTGAAGCTATGAATGTGTCTATCGATATGTGTTTACAATCATAACCTAGGATCTTCTTTTATACACCAAGGAGTCATTTACAAGATAACTACAAATCTTCTAAACTTCTATAAGATATCAACATATCTTCTAGTTATATAGGATATACATTGAACCATTCCATACATATCACAAAACACGTTTTTATCTCTTTAACAGTTGTAATCTTCATGCAGCAGTACAAAATCCTCCAGCAGTATTAAGTTTAGTACTGGCAGTACTAATAGTTATATCTTGAGTAGTATTAAGTATTAGCTTGGCAGGAATAAGTGTGTAGACATTTAATTCCCAACAATATACAACTTTATTTTAAATTAACTTACTTAAAACTAAAAATTAGGGTGTTATAAAAAATTTCCCCCTTATCTAAATTGTCTCCTCGAAATTTTCTATACCAGTTACTAAACAAGTGAGAGTTGTTAGCTTGCATCTCATCTTATGGTTATCACGCAATTTCGAGACCTCGTTTGCACCTCGGCTAACTTCACCTCTTTTTTATGCTTCTTGATCTTTCGATCTAAAATCCTTCTTGTTCTTTACATAAATATGCTTGTGAATGTTGTTAATGCAGTCGCAAGTCTAAGAGGTCCAAGTGAAGGTCAAGTTCAACCTGGTGCAAGCAAAAGTCATGGTGGTGCAGGTCAAAGTGTTCAAGGTATTGTACTATTATATCTACTGGTGCAACCCAAAGTGATGTTGGTGCAAGTGATAATGGGAACTTGGAATAATGGTGGAAGTCAAACTTTGTCAACATCTGGTTCACCTGAATGGATTCAATCTATGATAATGAATGAAAGACTTGGTGATGAAGTGTCTAGTTCACCAAATTTGTCTAATGTTGCATCACCTAAAAGGACCAAATCTAGTGCAAGTCAAGTTCCTAGTTCAGCAAATTTGTCTAAGCCTCCTTTACCTAAAAGGAACAGATCTGTGGACAAAAAATCCAAGAATTTGAACAACTCATTTTATTGTGTTAACTTTGGTGTTTAAAACTTGTGTGCTTGGTATTTAAACGTCTTTAAGACTTATTTATGTTTGTATGTGGGATATTAATCTTAGGTTATCTATGCAAGCCAATTACAGTATGCAATTCATGGCAATTTTCACGGTAGTCTAATATTTTGTTCTTTTAAGTTTACATTCTAGCATGTAGAAAAGCTAAAACGTATCACTTATTACAGATGGGTTGTTTACATTTTTGTTTAGGTAAAAAACTGAAACATATAACTTTACACACAACTAACACTACATTACCATAAAACTTTACATCTTTCATACAAACTAAAGGTCACTGGCTCGTTCAAATAACAAATGTCAACATCAACAACTTTTACTCAAAATAAAGTCATAACCCATCAACTTAACATCTTCCATAACAACATACCTAACCTAACTTGATTCACTTGTTAAAATAACAAAAATTACAAAAAAAACTTAATATTAAATATATGGGCTAATGACTTAAAAAGTCACGTTACTTAACACTTTTTGTCTTTGTGTGTAGCCATCTTTTTTCTTTCATATTCTATCATCAAACTTTCAAAAGTCGATCATTTTGTGACCATTTTACCCTTAGTTTTCCAAATTTTGAAGGGTAAAATGGTCATTTTACATGGCAGAATAGTCACAAAATACCCACAATGATCGACTTTTGAAAGTTTAATGATATAATGGAAAAAGGTAAGATGGCTACACAAAAAGCCAAAAAATGTAAGTTAGATGACTTTTTAAGTCATTAGCCCTAAATATTTCTCCATTTTAACAGATTCAAGTATTGTGGCTTCAAGTGTAGCTTCCAAATTATTTATTGACCTTGATTGACCGAGAATGATATCAACTGCTTTTGGACACATTGGTGGATGAAACCATCGAACAAATCTGCTTTTTGATCCGTATATACTCCAAAAACATGTGATTCATATTCGAATGTTTTAACAAAACGTAAAATGCAAATAAAAAACCTAATACCTGGCCTGGACGACAATAGAACCTACGACCAGGATTTTTCTTAGTCCAAGCGATGCGAGTTACAACTTGTTTTCCACAACAACACGCCACCATTTTTTGGGTTCTTAGATTTTGAGAAGAAAACGAAAAGTGGAAGAGGGAAAATGAAAATGCAGTCGAAGTGTGTGTGTTGTGAAATTGTGTTTTAGCTTAAATGGAAGTACCGGTGCGAGTACATAACTTGCAATAAAAACTAAAATGAAAGGACAAAAAAACTCAAAAGAAAAAAACGTTGTGGAGGTCTACAATACTTTCGGCCGATTTTGGACTTTACGTGTAATTTGAAAAAACCTTGAGGACTAGACGTGAAATTTAATCAAAAATTTAAATATCGTAAAAGTAAGAGTAAGATGAGAGTTGAAAGAAAAACAAAGGCGATACGAAAGCGGAAGGCAAATAACCGAATAGCAAGACGCCACGTGTCAAACAACACTTTCACTCACCTATAAATAACCCTAAATTCGATCATCCTTGAACAAAATATAACCGCCAGCCAGCCATACATACGTACCACCTTCTATCTTTTCTTAAACAATGAAATTCAATAACAACCAACCAGAGCATGACACGTGTGAAGTAGTGAAGTCAGTGACAAGTGAGAATTGTAATGTTGAGGGGGAGGAGATGATGGTATATACGCCCCCATTGAATTTCTCGATGGTTGATAATGGAATATATCGTTCTGGGTTTCCAGATATCGTCAATTTCTCGTTTCTTAAAACCCTTGGTTTACGCTCTATTGTGTAAGTTTATTTATAAATGCTGATTATTATAAATTATTGTATTTATTACGTCGTCCGTCCCAAATTAATAGTCCAACTTTCTTTTTTGGAGTCTCAATTTAATTGTTCATTAGAAAAGTTTGATAAAGTTTACTCTATTACATTTGTTTGAAATTATTATTACAAACTTTAAAAAAGACTTTAATTAATTAGGTAAAACTTTTATATTTACTAAAATGTTAGAAAGAGAAAGCAGTGATAAATGCATTTTTTGTGTGTTTTTGTCTGGGAGGAATAATTTTAGGACGGATTTCGAGATGATTAAAATATTTAATTAATAATTTGTCTGTTGACTGTGATTTGTGACTGCTGATTCTTGTAAAGACTGAATTTGAAGCTGAAAACAGTTTTTCATAAGCACGTAATAAAATTTACTTTTTGAGAATATTATTGCATTATTTCTTGAAGAATAAGCAACTCCAAGCACTAGTTCCAGAAGTACTTGTTTTCAAACAGCGTATAAGCACTTATTTTTAAGCTCATAATTATAAATTTTTATGTTGACTGTGATTTGTGAATTTAACCTACTTAAAAAAATAAAAATCAGAATTTGAAGCTGGTGTTTGTGATTGTTAATTTTCTGTGCTTTTTTAAGCAGAAAAAGGATTTTACATTAAAAAATAAACGCTACTTTTTTTTTGAACGACAATTTTTCTATCTCACAAATATATATTTCACACATGCCTCCGGCGCTTGAACCCACAACCTTTTGGTTAGCGAGGCTTAACCCACAGACTTTTATGTATAATATTCTGGTTAGTCACGACCCACAACCTTTCGTATTGTTTATTTGCTATTAAATTATTTTCAAATTTTCTATCAAATTATTATTTTAAGAATATTATTGCATTTTTTTTAATAATAAGCAAATGCAATAGCACTTATTTTTAAGAAAAGATAAGCAATCCCATATAATTTGACTATTTTTCGTGAATATGTACTACTAGTGATAATTTGGTTAAATTTTATATTGAAATATTGAATTAATAGTTTGTGTGTTTGTGATTGTAGGTATTTGTGTCCCGAACCTTATCCGGAGCACAACATGGAGTTTTTGAAAGCTAATGGGATTCAGTTATTTCAGTTTGGAATTGAAGGAACTAAGGTATTAACGATTACGATTATTTAATGATTTCGTAGTAACTGTTATTTGTTTAGTAGGTTTTTTTCTTCTTCTAATGATTGATATATTTTAATGATTTTTATGAATGATGTCATCAGAATAATTTTGCAAGTTCATATTTATTGTATGATGTTATTGTTGTGATCATGTGTTAATTAAAAAATAGGAAATTAATTAAATAAAGTTGATAAGCTGATTATGTGTTTTTGGAATTAATGAGAAGCAGTTGTTAGTGAAAATATGCAAGTTTCGTGTTTTTTTACGTTATCCGTGTAAAGGGTGAAGTTTGGTGGTTGGAGTAGAATCGAGTGGATATAGATTGTTTGGTTACTTAGTGATAGCTAGTTGTACTTATCTTTAGCTTGGTCATAACGTTTAGGTCGATAATTGTCTACATCGTAAGCTTCATCTTAGGTTGTGGGGTGTAAAGTGTAGCGATCTTCCTTTATCGATAGATCATGAGACCAAATATTTAGAGTTTTTTGGGACAATAGATGTGTGGCTGAGATAAAGATTCCAAAAAAGTACATGTCAACTAATTTCTAATTGATCTCTTAATTGTGAATGAAGTTATGGACTTTGGCTAGTTGCAGTTAATGTTTCAAGTTGTTTTTACTCTGTTTCGCTTACCTGTTGGATCATATCTGGATTTCCAGAAGTTAAATGTATAAATGTCTTTGTCTTATATTATAGACGTTCAGCTGGGAACTATTGCATATTTTTATGTATTGATGTTTTGACCACTTCACCGGTCTGGCCAGTGTGCCTTGATAGTAGCAGGAGTCAGTAGTTCATCTGCATTGCTTTTTTGCTTACTTTTAACATCAGACATGTTTGCCTCTTCTATCTGTATTCTAAGATTGCAATACGAGTAGAACTTAAATTGATGGATTAATCCTGAGTTAAAGTGCATGTGAATTTTGTCCAATATTTGCAATACAAATAGTTGTCCATATATATAATATTTCATGGCACTATCTATGCAGGAACCTTTTGTCAATATTCCTGAGGACAGAATTCGTGAAGCGTTAAAAGTTGTTCTTGGTATGTAATCTATGTCTATAGTTTACCCTGAGCTTTGAGAATTGGCTGTATAAGCTTTTACTTATTATACTCTGCTGTTCCGCAGATGTTAAAAATCAACCCTTGTTGATTCATTGCAAAAGAGGCAAGGTGTGAGACATGTTAGCATATATTTATTATCTATGTAGGCGTATTACCTACCTATACAACCAAGTTTGACACTTATTTTTACCTCTTGTTACAGCACCGAACGGGGTGTCTTGTGGGATGCATGAGAAAAATTCAAAGATGGTGCCTGACGTCTATTTTTGACGAGTACCAAAGATTTGCAGCTGGTAAGGCTAGAATTTCGGATCAGAGGTTTATGGAGGTGTTTGATGCTTCTGGATTCAAAGATATACCACCATGTCCATGTAATTGTTCTAAGAGGTAACAAGTAGCGCATCGCTGAAGGGCGTTTTCATCCTTCCATGGGGTTGGAATAAACTGGAATAGGCATTCATTTCGCGGATATGTTTCCGCAGTTCAGGAATGATATTTCCCATTCCCTGAGGATTACTTAATCTAGTTTTTTTCGCTGTTAGGACTTTAGGCCTTAGGGTATTGAGTTACTTTACATAATTTTAAGTAAATTTGTTAATGTATCCAATCAAAAAATTGAAAACATCAAAGTATTTGGTTAATTCGGATGAATTTGTTAAGCACCTTAGACAAATGCTGAATGAAAATTTGTATGTATCAGCATCATTGGTCGGGGTTCCTCTTCCAACAGTTTTGAACGAAAACTTGTATATATCAGCATTACTCCCTTAGTTTAAATTTTACGGCTTTAAAATGCTTGTTCTACTGGTTTGGTGTTGAGCTCTTTTTTTAATATCCGGCATAACATTATATATATGAATTTGTTAAGCACCTTTGAAATTAGGGGGATGAGTATGTGCTGCAAACGAGCATCTTTTTTTCTTACATCAGTTTCCTATAATGCTTAATAATTGAGAAAGTACCAACTGGAATGGACGTATGACTAAAATCGTTATTGATTATACTAATTACCAACCAAATTTCTATGGGGGTTGGTTTATGTATCTCTAATTTATGCCTTCAGCTATATTAATGGGATCATTCTTGTCTTTTGTGTGTACTTACATAACGTGCACGCAACATTATTTGTTCTAGCTAGCAAGAATTAAGATGTCACCTTTCTACTCTGGCTTGCCTTGTTGATTACAAATTATTCATGAAATGTCATTCTTTTCAACCTCTTAGATCATCACAACATCTCCAGAGTTGTGCATATATAACATATTCCAGACAGTGTTACGGTTCTATATCCTGGAAACTGTTGCAGGTTTGTTGTCAGCTCTCCATTAATACGAGTAATTTGTTTTTAAATCTTGGAATGATGATCTAGCGATATCCAAACAGTACATAGTGATCATTTCTAAAGCTTTTTACCTTATAAAGACGTGCATTACATTAATACGTCTCCTGCGTGTGGTTAGGGGGCAACTACTATTTGATTTATGGTGACAGAGACGTTTAGCAAGGGAATATTACTTCTGGTAATAGACGCTTTCTAAATTTGAATTGCATGACATTAGATGTGGAGAATTGTATAATCTTGTGCTAGTGCTTGCTTTCAATTGATACTTTTTGAACACCTTTTAGGCGTTTGTGGTGTTGATCTTACTCGAACAGAATCGAGTTGCACCTTCTTAGTCAAAAGATGAGGTTAGATCTCTCGCTATCTTACTTTATTTTAGTATCTTTAGCACATTGAAAGGTTAAGGTGGGGAATATGCTATAGTTCATAAAGTGAAACTAACTTGTAATCATATGATCACTTGATTGCAAGATTCTTTTGGTCTATTAATTGAAATTCCCTTTTGTTTGGTTCTCTTTTGGACATTTGTCTCTTCTTGTTGCTAGCATAATTACATGTGCTTTTCACATGGTGGCGTATTCGTATTGTAATAGTACACTTCGTTGATGGAAATGAATGCACTAAAGACTTATCAAGGTGTAAATCATGTTAGGGAGGTTTTGCTGACTTTCTTTGTGCATTTAGGTCCTTTTCGACCATCGAGTCTATTCTATAAGTTTTTTTTATCAAGTGCAGTACTTTGATGTTCCATTATGAAAAGTGACAAATCTATTGAGAGCATTAGCGAAGCACAACTGTATCAGTTACTTGTACATCACAAGTCCCAAGTGGGAAATGGCTATTCTTTCAAACCCTCGGATTAAAACTGAGGATTTTCTTATTCACCGACTGACTAATATATGATGTCTAATCGTTATCAACTTCATTTTCAATTAGCTAGCTGATTTAAATGTTTTATACCAATAACTGGCCCGTTGTTAGTATCATTGACGTGTGATGTGCTGGTCCTGCACTTGTCTCATTTAAAGGTGGTAAGGATAGCAAAAGAGAGTTGCAAACTTTGACCGATAGGGGCCTCCTGCTCGTGTAATTTTCATTATTATCCATCATCCCCTGTGAAATTTTGTTATATGTCAAAATTAGTGTTAATCATACGCATACTTGATGTTACATGCCTGTTTCCGTAACTAAAAAGTAGCCTATGGCTGTAAGTGTAATAGTTCTGCATAGATTTGGTATGTTTGTGTTATGATCCGGGAATGACGTACACAACCCCCCCCCCCCCCCCCCCCCCCCCCCTCTCTCTTTTCACACACACGCAGAGAGAAAGAAACCTGAGTTCATTTTGAGTATTAGTGCGTAGTCTTATGTTAACATCATTCAAGAAATATAAAAATTTGAGAATGGGAGTAGCGGCGAATCCAAGATCTAAATATATTGCATATGCAGATGAATGGGCTTCAGCTCGAAACAGCCCTGAAAATCCAATTTGGGCCAAAATATATATCTCAAAGATCGGTCGGGGCGATCATTCCTAGGCCAGAAGCTTAGCATAGAATGTAAAAATCGATTCGTAGTGCATGTGTTTAAATCTTTCTTTCAATAAGGCATACTG
Organism: Tanacetum coccineum; assembly: GCA_026074375.1. Classification (NCBI taxonomy): domain Eukaryota; kingdom Viridiplantae; phylum Streptophyta; class Magnoliopsida; order Asterales; family Asteraceae; genus Tanacetum; species Tanacetum coccineum. The sequence continues at coordinate 14,485 of BQNB010113030.1, forward strand.
TATTTTGTTGAGTTCTCGAGTCGATGCTAATGCATTGTTACATTACAAGCGGGTCGTTTTTATGTCTATCTCTAATGTTAATGAATGACATATGCATAAGATGCTAAGACTTTCAGAGAAAAACTTGAAATATATCTAGAAAAGTGTGTAGGCTCGTCCCCTCTTTTTTGTAGTGACGAGTAATTTGGTGGTTTAACAGGCTTGGAGTAATGATAGCCTGACAGGATGCTATCACAAACAAATACAGTCGTCATGGACCCGGAGGGGAAACAATATGATATTCTGTTGGATCGTTCTTGTTCTTAACTGAGAAGGTGTAAGTACCAGATGAGCAGCTTGTGGATGATGAACATCCTCTAAAATTCAAGCCATTTGATCATGTCGATCTCCTTAATTTCTTCACCACAGAAAATGGTAGGAAATCACTAAACCTTCTTCAAGATTTTTGTGGTGTTTTTGTATATGTAGTATGTGTGCCTAGATTGGTGTAACAACCATCTTAAGCTTGTTAATAAAACGTTTTATCTAGGCCTAGTTTTCTTTTCCATTATGTTTTCTGGTTTGTAAGTGTATTTCCATGTTTACTCTAAGTTTATCAACTCTCTTTTGGACTAATTATGGTTGCATGCTCATAACTATAATAAATCCGCTTCATCTGTGTCAACGTTGATGTTTTGTACATGCTATAAGAGTGGATGCAACGGTGGTGCGGTGGTGTGTGTTACACAACATACACTCCCATGATCTAAGTCATCATCAAACCTCCGTAGCGGTTACTACATTTCTTATCATTTACATATATCATTACCTAATATATATACGCACCACCTAGCCCTCTTCGTTTTTCTCCTTGACGCGTGAGCACTACAAGCTGTAGCAAGAACACACATGGACATGCCCTAAAAATAAGCTTCACTCGTTAATCAACACAACCATTACACTTGGTCTAACATTTTAACATTCTTCAGTTCCCTTGGGGCGCATTAGCTACACTTGGTCTCATGCCCAAGTTTAAGATTATGCTAAACAGCATATACCTTGTGTTAGTATAACTTTGCTATTACAAAAACAAAAGTTGAGTCGTTACTATGTTAGACAAATGTTGAGTCGTAACTAATGATCTCGGTTACAGCCCTTAGAAGCGGCCCATAAAAAGGATCGCAATATAATCGCGATTTACATAAGTGCGCTCATCAATTAAAAGATTGTAAGTTTAAGTCTTGTTGGAGAAATTTGTCATTTGAGAAATATATCACTCCTAGTGAAAAAAAAGACTTAACTATCAGTATCAGTATAAGATGTGTGAGGTCTCAAGTTCAAATTTTGTTAAGGAGGGTTTACCCGATTCAACACCAATTACGTGGGTGTTTCCATCGTGAAGTGCACACGACTTTACGCCAAACTCCTGAAAAGGGAAAACTTTATCATGTTTGGGCTTGTGTGACGATGGGTTCAAACCCTGTATCAATCAGCCAAAATTCGAGAAAAAGAGAGAAATATATCACTAGTACTAGATAGATAATAGTACGGGTGTAAACGAGCCGAACAGCTCATGAAAAGCTCGGAATCAGATCGGTAAAAAGCTCGAACAAATCGAGCATAAACATGCTCGAGCCAGAGCTCGAGCCTAAATTGGAGCTCATTTAATAATCGAGCTCTAGCCCGAGCTTTGTATGTAAACTCGACTAGGCTCGTGAGCCTAAACAATCTCTAATAAACGAGCTTATAAGAAATAAACAAGCTCGAACAAGTAACTCCAAAAGCTAAGCTTTATTTATTAAAAGCGCATCACAAACGAGCTGAGCTCGAGCTTTATATATCATATCATGAACCGAGCTCATTAAATCTTAAAGCATGAAACGAACCGAGCGCGAGCGTTCTAATATATAAATGAGCTCGTGCTCTTGGAGGCTCGGCTTGGCTCGGCCCTAAGTCATACTCCCTCCGTCTCAAAATTATTGTCCTCCGACAAAAAACACACAGTTTAAGAAAAGTGCATTTATTACTGCTTTCTCTTTCTTACTTTCTGACAGAATGACAGATTTACCCTTAGCTAATTAATTAAACTCTTCTTTGAAGTTTGTAATAAAAATTTCAAACAAGGGTAATATAGTAAACTTGATCAAATTTTCCTATCTATTTTTAGTAGTGAACAATTAAATTGGAACATTCCAAAAAAGAAATGTGAACAATAAAAATGAGATGGAAGGAGTACTGCGTAACAGTGAAAAAAATTGTACTAACTAAAATAAAGTACTCGTAATAAACTCTAATGACATTGAGATAAATTTTGAATTGGGCTTCAGAAAAGTTTTGAGCCGATATAGTGTAAGGCCCATTAAACAAGTAAGGCTACAAAACCCTAATTCTCAATTATGTTCAAACCTTGTTACAACACACGCCGCCGCCGGTCATCATAATCCGTAATCTCATCACTGTAAGTTTATGTTTCTGTTTCTGTTTCTGTTTTTATATATAAATTTGTTTTAGATATATATATATAGTTATGTTTTCTTATTATTGTCATACTACAATATTGTTAATAAGATATATGGACTTTAATGAGATTGGTATTGAGTTTTTTTGTTGATGTGTTTTTTACAATTAGATATTAATGTAAGAGGGTGTTTGGTATTGCGTTTTGCACTAGATTATCTCATTATTATCACAAGTTTGAAATAAGTTGCTACTTTTTTTTGTAGCTTATTTTGAAACTTTTCGGCTTACCAACTTATATAAGTCACAAAAAAGTGAGCTTATGAAACATACCCCCAGAACCAAATAAGCCATAAGTCGGCTATATAAGCTGAAACAAGCACCCCCTAATAAGTTCATTTTTATTGCTTTTGAACTTATATAAGCTATAAGCCCAAGCTGATGAGCTCATAAGTCATTAAAAATGATCTTATGTGTTTAATAAAGTTACAATATGCTCGTTAAATAAGCAAGACAAACATCTTTTAAGTATGTTGCATAGAAATATACAATGTTAGAAAAAAATCAAGATTTTGATGTACAACTAATTTAAATTTGTAATCGGTAAAATGGGTATCTACTAAACTAATTTTCAGTTGTATTGTTGCAATTACGTTTTGATAATAGGGCCATTTTATGTGTCGAGTTTGCATTGAAATTTCGTTTTAGGTAGTCGGATAGAACTTGTGTATGATTTGCAGCATATATTGGAGAAATGATTTTTTGTGGTTTTTGATTGTAATGGATGAATTATCTCGTATAATGGCTTTAACAATACATGTATGTTATGTAGTGAAGAAATGGTTGAAGGTGCCAAGGCAGGACAATTGGTTCCTGAATCCGTATTGAAGAAGCAAAAGAGAAGCGAGGAATGGGCTTTGGCAAAGAAGCAAGAGGGTGAGCTTTTGAAGAAGAAGAATGCGGCTAACAGGAAGTTGATCTTCAATAGGGCTAAACAATACACCAAGGAGTATGAGGATCAGGTATTGATCATTTTTGGTGTGTTTTGTTTGCGGGTCGTTATTTTGGCTATTTTGATTAATGACGTTCTATGTTTGTGGTTTAAATGCAGCAAAAGGAGTTGATTCAGTTGAAGCGTGAAGCAAGGTTGAAAGGTGGATTCTATGTCAACCCTGAAGCTAAGATGTTGTTCATCATCCGTATCCGTGGGTAAGTATTTGTTATTTTTACTTCAAACTATTTACGATATTAGCTCATATTCTCATGAATCCTGTGTTTAATGCTCAGTATCAATGCAATGGACCCAAAGTCAAAGAAGATCTTGCAGCTTCTACGTTTGAGACAGGTGATTGTTCAAACTTCAAAGTCATATGCTTTTCGTAGTCTAGTTCTATTGTGTTTTGTTTTTTTAGTGTGTGAAAAATAATGTTGAATATTGGAATCTAGATATTACATATCCCCTTATTCTTCTACATTTATGCAATTAAGCTTTGGTATATTTTTTATGAAAGGGTTGATTGTTTGAATTGCCATCGTAACCAGAGTGAACCATGTTGATTTATTTAATTCACAATTCATTCAGCTCTCATATGCTTAATTAAAGAGTAATCTTGGTCAAGTTGATAATGTATTAGGTGTTTCAATGTCAATATTTGTACTGAGAAAATGGTAAAACTTTTTTTTGCAATTGTAATTCAAGTTAAACATTAACATATCTCACATATTGCAACAAAAAAAATTAAAAAATAGACTGGCTTTGTGAATATGAGAGATAGGAGACGTATACGGATTCTTGTCGAAAGTTTGTTAAAGCTTCACATCTTTTGTGGTTATCCTATTTTTGCATACGTTTTTTATATACATGTTACTGTTAAACAGATCTTCAATGGTGTCTTCTTGAAAGTCAACAAAGCAACATTGAACATGCTACATAGGGTGGAACCATATGTTACATACGGGTGAGTGTCTTCACAGTTTGAATAGTTGATTTGTACTTCTAGTCACGACTGTTCTCCATAGTTTTGCTGAATACATTATACTTCATAGGTATCCTAACTTGAAGAGCGTCAAAGAGTTGATCTACAAGAGGGGATATGGCAAGCTCAACAAACAAAGAATTCCTTTAACAGACAATTCCATTGTTGAACAAGTAGGTTCTCTCTTTCGCTTATCATTTGTCTTCTCTCTTTTTGGTGTTGAATTAATTGCAACTTAAAGATGCTACTTTCATTCAAGCTCTATGTGTAGGAACATGCTTGTAACTTAGTTTTTGAAATTTTGCTTTCTTACTTGTATACTGGATGTTATTATGGTAACTGCAGGCTCTTGGTAAATTTGGGTTGATCTGCGTGGAAGATCTTATCCACGAGATCTTGACCGCTGGACCTCATTTCAAGGAGGCCAACAACTTCTTGTGGCCATTTAAGTTGAAGGCACCTTTGGGTGGCATGAAGAAGAAGAGGAACCACTATGTTGAAGGTGGAGATGCTGGAAACCGTGAAGATTACATCAACGAGCTCATCAGGAGAAAGATTGACTCTCTCACCGAGCTCATCAGGAGAATGACATCTTAGGACTCTATTGTAAACGAATAGTTGTGTCTCTTTAAATCATCTTGTTTTCTTCTAATGATATCGTACAAATATATCTTTTGGATTTTTATATTTATTATGACTTGCAATATCTACAATCCTTGCTTGTCTCGTTACAAGTTTAGTTTGTGTCTCATGTATGTTTTTGAAAATGCTTTTACTGGTTCATTTTGTTACTTGAACAAGTCTGAAATCAGCTTAAACTCGTTTAAATATCAAAACAAGATCACATTTGTCATGTACCGCGACCTGTGAAAAAGTAAACAAGACATTCCAGGAGTGTTTGGAATCAGCTAAGTTTTTCTGTTTGGTTAACTTGGGCTGCAATGTGGGAAGCTCAATCATAGGTGTTTTACATCAGATGCTGTGATTTAAGCTTTTGTTTGCGTGATTCAGATTAAGCTTCAAGTGCACAGATAACATAAATGTCTAGTAGATGGTGTATATCCACTATCTTATAATTGAATTTTAGTTGATGGAAACATTTGTATCTATCTGTTTATGTATCTGCTCTTCAACTATGTTGAAGGTTTGTTAATATACTAGTGTTTTTTTGCCAGAAATATCAAATGTGTCATCACCAAACAAATTTCATTCCCCTAATTCTGCCAGAACGGGTTATGCAATACCCAATCCTGCTGAAACGGGTATAAGGGATGTAGGATGTAGACAGACATTTCTACCCGAGAGTAGAGAGACTACTTTTCGGAAGAACTAACAATGTTGGCAAATACTTTTTCTTTCTAGAACGGTAAAAGCGTGCATGCAAGTACATAGCAATCAAAAAAGAAAAATAGTTTGTTAGCGATAGTTCTGACTTCTGAGTTAGTTTTGATCACATATTTCTATTCATTCAGTGTCGTGTTCATATGCCATACTTAAAGCACTCTAGTATCGACTTTCTCTTTTAAGTCTATACAACTTACGGTTAAAAACAGGATAATCTGTATATTTGACTCTTTAGGGTTTAACCTTTGACCAACAAAGTAGTATGTTCAAATGGGTAGCACTTCTGCATTGCATTTTTGTTGTTACTCATCAAATAATGTGTAGACAATAGGTGTGGCCTTGTGGGTGAGCACAGTAACTGATAATGGAGTTTTGGAGTTATGTTGGGGGCAAGGGGAATCTATTCCGTGAGTGAATAATACATGTATGTGTCAGTGAGTGTATATTCATTCATTCATCACAACCACAAGTATTCCAGTAAAAACTACTAGATGTGGGTGACATTTTTGTTAGGTATTGCAATCTGCAATGCAAGTACTCAAGGATTCTATGCAACTTCAGTTTTTTCAAAGAGATGATTGCTATTTGAACCTTAGACTAGTCGTAATAAGGGACTTTTTGCGTAAAGATAATAATCACGCGTGAATCGTGAAGGCTTGTTACATGAAAATTGTTTCACGGGTGGTGGAGCCAAAAAAGAGAGCAATCGGTGTGCAGAACACCCGTGAGGGAAAGTTTTGTGTGTGTATTGTGGAGGTATAGTTAATGGGAAGTGATTTGAACACATTGTTTATTGATTTGCATATTTCAGTACAAGCTCATAAAACAGGCTGTTAGTTTGATGCAACTAATGTAGCGGTGATAAAGACGACCAACATTATATCCGGTACAAGATGAATGTGTTCAACCTTAAAGAACCAACAATGTTACAAAATATTTGATAAGATAATCCGGTTACTAATGTGTCGGTATTTTGGAAACTTTGATCGTATAGAATGTTGGACAAATTTAGCATCTGATAACTGGTTAACAAGTAATATGCAGAAAATTTTGATGGTTTTATCTGACTTTAAATAAGCTGGTTATCGAGCACAAAACTTTACCTTCATTTGTTACTCTAAGAAAAGAGTATCAATTTTGCAAAATTAAAGCAGGAATGCAAACAAGTTGACCATTTCTCTCAACTTTATTATAGTCATGGGACCAACTTTAGTTTTACTCTTTTTGTTGGTATCATCCTCTTTATTAATCACACCAATTCAACTTTTTGATAGCCTATTTCCGTTGTATATTTGTATTCAACTCTCTTGTTCTAAATATATGTATCCTTGTTAGATAGACTAACAATCACAAGTTGTAAGTATGAATGACTGTTTGTAACATCTTCGCAGTCGATCTTCGATAACACATTTCTGATCATAATGACAATATCTAACTATGAACTCGAAATGCACTTAATGATGATGTTAATAATAGAATGACCATTTCCAAAATGAACTAACTAAATTATTCATTACTATTATATAACCAAGTAAAACTAGAAAAGCTAAAAAATCTACAATAACTACTAACATCTCTTGAACCAGGTCACCTTTTTAGTATCCATTGGGGAACTCACATTTTCCAAATTCTGCAAAACAATTACAAAAAGATAAAGTTAAATCATTGAAGCTCCACTACATTCGGTAAAAAATAAAAAAGCAAAGGCTAAACCATGTGCTAATGTGTTCTTTGTGGTTATAATCTTTAATTTTAATGATTTGATGACTTTTGTGTTCAAAATCTTA
>BQNB010113031.1:0-11231 GCA_026074375.1 Tanacetum coccineum
GGTTCGGAGAAAAAAGAGTACCTGTAGAACGAAGCAACCAAATATAATGACCAAGCAACGAATAATATCTGACAGTTAGCCATACCTCATAGCTATTATCAGAGTATTAACATGCAACGTGTTACATGTGCATAAGAAAACAAAAATAAATCTGCTAATGTAATCAGACAATTCGAAAGATTAGCCATACGTCCATACCTCATAATGAATGTTATTAGGATTTTGAGGAAAAAAAGAGTACATGTAGAATAGAACAACCAAATACAATGACCAAGCAACTTATATTTGAAAGATTAGCCATACCTCATAGATATTGTCAGAAGATTAACATGCAACCTGTTACATGTGCATAGCCATGCCTCATAATGAATGTTATTAGGGTTTTGAGAAAAAAAGAGTAGCCATACCTCATAGATATTATCAGAAGATTAACATACAACATGTTACATGTGCATTAAAAAACAAAAATCAATGTGTTAATATCAAAATGCTTGGTCTTGTGTGTGATCATCCTACATATACAGAATAAAAAACAGATCAACATAGTGGCAAAGAAGATACAATTGCTTGACCAGTTATAAACACAACTAATGAATACTCGTTTACAAATAACAAATTAATGTAATTCCTCATGAATTCAATCAGTAACAAATGAGTCTAACACTGCATACAATAATATACAAACCATCTGTATTTGCATAAACTAATTAAGAAGTGGCCATTTTACATAAGTTTAAGTATTTTTTTAACCTAGAGAGTGGGAGCCATCTGCCCCAGTACTGTTTGTTGACCTTCTTCACTTAAACCAAACCATGTTAAACACGAGCCAGGAGTCAATGGCAACCGTCCTCTTATAGTTTCAGTTCCATTAGGAATATACGAATTGCACGAGCTAATGGTTAACAGCTATAACATAATAAATAAGTTTCGTATCCTAATATCAATTACGTTGATGCACTTTAAAGGACATGTAGTTGAAGAATGTTAAACCTTGTTGCGCTATAATGATTCCTCAACCTGCCACAACTGCGGGCGATGAATGGCGTACCACCTGAGTTCTCATTATAAATTAACTTAGGGTCACTTTTTATAGTTCATTCGAGAAGAAGTTTTTCATGATAATATAAAGGTTTAACTTGTGATACCTTGAGGATAGAGGTTGAAGATTGTGAAACATAACCTCACGTACTGCAACTGGCGCAACATTTAAATGGGATGATCTTCTCAACCTTGTAATTTCTTAATAATTTCTCCAAAAAGTGAAGCTAGAAGTGTGTATGCATCACTTAGGTATGAAGACACAACCCATGCATTACGGCTATATAAAAAGGTAAATTAAATACTGACTTTAACAACAACTTTTTCCCTGGTCTGAAGAGTAGTACCTAAAAAACAATAATGAATACTGAAAGTGAGAAACAGACTATTGTACAAGTGTCAGTTTGGTTACCTATGAAATCGCAAGACAGACCTTGAACCGGACTCGATCTATTGCAAGCCAAATTACTTCTTGCCTTAATAAAGTCTTTTTATCAACCAAGAACCAGATTGTAGATAACCAGGTTTTCCCCCCCGCGCCGACTGATTCCAATCGCAGATCCAATTTCTCGTCACTTTAATTTTCTATCATAATTTATATCATTATTGATGTAATTTCCAAGATCTGACTGATGTTTATATGATAAGCTTATGCATATAACTCTAAGCTTAATTATATTTAAGCTGATATGCAATAATGAGCTTAGTCGATAACTTGACATGACCAAGCCTCAAATGGATAAGAACTTAAATAGCAAGAAAAAAGTTTGAGACATTTGCAGCCCTACACAAACTTCATGACTAACTTGATAATTAATTTGGTTGAAATCATGATCAATTTCGTATAGCTGTACATTCATATTCAGTCACCTTTACTTGATAACAAAGAGAATTATAACTTTAATCACTCTAACTAATAGATGTGGGGTTGAAAAGTAAGCACAATGATGATCGAAAAACAAAGATCATCATTTTGGTGTGATCAGGAACCAGCAATTTTGGTCGGTTAGATTCTTGAAACAGTTCTCCAGTGGTTGAAGTTTGCATATTCTCAAACTTTGTGAGATGGAGACAAGTGTTAGTGAAACGCTACTTTGGTCCTTATTTCATTTTCCATCTTCTCTCATTCAATCAAATTGCAAATAGTTGTAGGTTTGAATGAGATGTTTAAAAGCACTGTATTTTACAAATACTTGGCATGTCAAATAGTATTACAAAATTGTATTATTTCAATAACAATTGAAACTTCATAATAAAATGATTTGAATCATTATTTAGATAGATTTTTGATCTCTTAAACCAATTATTTTGAGCTGGTGATCATACATAACATGGATTGACTTATTTACTTATAATGCCACTAGATAAACAACAATGAATGGGCACATAATAAACTATGTATAAATAAATTTACCATTTTTTTATTCTCTTAAATGTTGGAATTTGACATAAGGTCTTCGGGTTCGTCAACAATAGTTTCATAACAGAAGACATTTTGATCCTGAAAGCAAGTATTATAATAGTTACTACAATAGTAGCTAATATCAGATATGCATCCTATAAAGATGTGCATCCTATAAAAATGTAACATTTTTACTTATATATTGTTAGATTGATTTGTTTGAGCATATCCCTTCACATATACGAACATGCATACTGTAATGTAGAAATGACTTACGCTTAGTAGTTAAAAATAAATGGGAAAACTTGCTACCTTAATATAACTTGCTATCTAAAGTTGCGAAATTTATCTTTTTAACCGTAAATAAAATAACTTGCTACTTTAATATAACTTGCTAAGTAAATGTTGCGAAATTGGTCTATCAACCGTAATAAAATATAGCATTGTTTGGATCCTATTTTGTATATCCACACAGGTTGTGGCTTCAATGGATTGTGGTGCTACCAAATATAAAGCGCTCTTATGCCCACAACCCGCATGGACTGAATCCATTACGGACCTATTTTTCCCTTCAACGACAACAGGGGCAGCCTGGAGGTCTAATTAGTATAAACTCGACTTACAAGAAGGCCTTTTTCTAAAATTTATTAAATATTTTGAGCTAAACGGCGATGTTTGTCTGGCAGGGATCTGTTGCTTGATTTCTATCAGAAGAATGGAAAGAGGAGACCTGAAAGCATCATGTCTGGCAGGGATCTGTTACATCTATGTTTCATAATATTATCTTATAAACTCTTGCTAATTACATTTATTTGTCAACATTCTATCAACCATAGCTTAATTCTAAAAACAACACTGAAACAACTATGTGCTGTAAAGACAAATATATGTATATAAAGACAAATATCCGTGAGAAATATACAAAAAGTTTTTTTTGTAGTTCACAAAAAAATTCCACTAGATCGGGTATGTTGGTGTATAAAAATTTTGTAAAGGAATTTTTTTATAATTTTGAGTTTATATACTTTTTTTAATGGAAAAAAAACAAAATTTTGATGCACAAAATTTTTAGGTGTACAAAAATTTTTTGAAAATTTTGTTCAACTTGTTATAGTTTGATGCGCAATAAAATTTTGATACAAAAAGTCAAAAAAAGTCGGGTACAAAAATAAAATTTGGATGCAAAAAACTTTTTATTTAAATAAAATTATTTATTATTATGAAATTCTTATTGGTTCAAATGTGATTGTATAAAAAGTGGTTTGTGTGGTTTTACTTCTTAATGGTTTAAATTATATTATATATATATATAACATGGTTTTTTGAAACTTTTATCTGGAGCCAAAAAAGAGAATCGGCACTTGTATATTCAGTTTTAATCAACGGCCTAGAAACTTTCTCCCTGCTTTTCTGCATTTATTGTAAATAAAACCTTACCAAAACATTCTGCCTAAAATATCAGATAGAACTGCCTAAAGAAACACACGAACAAAAACCAAAACAAAATCATAAACGACTATGATAGATATGATCTAAATGACTATGATCATCAAACATAAACCATGAATCAAAATCATGATTGCTATGAATTGATCTTCATGAACAACACAAAACCCCTAAAATATGTGGAAAAAAAACCTTAACCTAATTTTGTTCATCTCAGTAAACGAAGTAAAAGATCGGTCAAAAACTACACTCGGTCGGAATATTTAAATTGCCCAATCTCATAGTCAATTATTGATTCAGGTTTGTAATTTATAATTTTTTTCGCATTGATTAAGAGTTACATTGATCAATTACTAAACACTAATTTAGAAGACTAGAACTATCTTCTCGCTTCTCACACTCATACCCACCGTCTTAGAATCTTCCGGACAAAGACAAGTACACACATATAGGCGATCAATGTCGGGGTGTTAGGATTTTCTTTGTTCTTAGTGGAAAAATGATTTCAGTCATTTGTGGTATGTCGAGTTTGATTTTGTTTATTTGTTACTTTTGTTTTATTTTGATATTAGGGCTTTCTTAAAATTTAGGGATTTTGTGTAGAATTCATAATTTATAAAATGGATTAGTGTAATGTATTTTTGATTCATGGAGATGGAAGCTATTGGGCTTAAATAGTATGTAATAATAGAAATTTAGTATAAGGATTGTGTGTTGAGTAATGTGGTTTTTTGGAGTTAAGCAAGTTTGTGGTATTGGTTTCAGTTGGAATTTGCGATAATGATTGCTAGGTAAAAAAGTGACGTTGCTGTCAGGTAGTATTTCATCGTCTTTTTAAGTGTATGTTTTTTCATTCGAAGATAATAACCATGTTTGTGCATATGTGATTAGGTTGAAGGAGTGAAAGAATCTTGGAGAAAATATTCATTATTGGGAAAACTTTAGCAGCTTCTTATGACCACTTCGGTATGAAGTAAAAGCACTTTCTACGTTTTCTAAATATGAGAAATTCATCCACTAATATAATTCTGGCTATCATTTTAATATGAACAAATCTTTGACTATGATTCGATAGGTTGAAGATGGCGTCGTGCTTGCATATGCTCAATTGCGGCGTTTGAAACAAACAGGTAATATTAACCTGTCAATATTTGTAACTCCAAAAATCTATTTATATGGATGAGATCTAAACAATTCTTATCGTTTAAGGTATATCCAGATGTTAAGTCTTCAGCTGACCCAAAGTTCATGGAAGCATTTGGAAAGTTACATATAAGCAGATATTCTTCGATAATGATGGTCGTTTGATAAAATCCAGCTCGTGTGGCATAACCTGCAAAACATCTGAAACCAAGCACGAGGTGCTTGTTTCAGTTCATATAAAGATCTCTGCAAATGACAAACGTGGTTAGGTAACCTGACATCAACAAAACCGGGTGGTTGATGCATGTAGACAGTCTCGGATAAATCACTGTTAAGAAAATCATTCTTAACATCAAGTTAGTGAATTGGCCACTTACAAGACACAACAAGGCTAAGAACCGTGCGAATAGTGGCTGGTTTGACAACTGGGCTAAATGTCTCATCAAAATCAACACCAAGTTGCTGACTACTACCGTTAGCAACCAAACGAGCCTTATAACGGCTCAAAGTCCCGTCAGCATGAAACTTATGCTTAAATAATCACATAGAGTGAACCAAATTAACACATGCGGGCCTTGGTACAAGTAACCAAGTGCCATTTTTAATCAACGCATTATACTCATCGTACATAACATTACGCCACCGGGGATCTTTTAAGGCGTTAGACGGATTTTTAGGAATAGGAGATATCAAGAAAGTATTTAGAGACAAGCGATCGATAGGTTTGACAATGCCTGATTATGACCGTGTGATCATGGAATGAGTGCGGGGTGGTTCATTAACTGGGTCGGTATTGGTTTGTGGATTTGGTGGATCGAATATGGATGGTGGCAGCGGACTGTTTTGGGTTTGGGTTTGGGTTTGGGTTTGGGTGTTGTGTGGTTCGTGACTAGTGGGCTGGTTGGTAGGGAAAGTTAGGCCTGGTGAATTTAGGCCGGTGTGAGTAGGACTTTGATTTGGATCGGTATTTGGTGGAGCAGTTGGGCTGCTCGTTTGGTGTGGGATGTTTGTGGAAGAATTAGGAAGTTCGGATGTAAGAGAAGTGAGGAGGGGGGAAGGTTGAGTATCGAGGAAGGTGTAAGAAGGTGGCGAGGATGGTGTCATAGATTTGTAAGGGAATTTTGTTTCATCAAAGGTGACGTGTCGGGAGAGAATAATTTTGTTTGTCTCGAGGTTAAGGTAACGAAAACCACGATGATAGGCGGGATAGCCTAAAAAAATACATGGTGTGGCACGTGGGGCAAGTTTATGAGGTGAGTGGAGATGAGGGTAACATAGACACCCAAAGATGCGAAGGTGCGAGTAATCGGGTGGTTTGTTGAAAAGGCGTGTGAAAGGTATATCCTTATGGATTGCGGTAGAGGGTAAAAGATTTAGGAGATAGGTGGCCATATGGAGGGCTTCAACCGAAAAAGTAGGAGGGAGGTGTGCTTGAAAGAGAAGAGTACGAATGGTATTATTAATTGTTCGTATCATTCGCTCTGTCTTGCCATTTTGTTAGGAGGATTTTGGGCAAGAGAATCTAAATTGGATGTCATTTTTGGCAAAAAGAGTGTGGAGTCGATTATTATCGAACTCATCGCCATGATCACATTGGAAGCTTTTAATTCACATTTAAATTGATTTTAACATAGTTGCGAAAATGCAAAAATTTATCAAACATGTCAGATTTAGAACGAAGAGGATAAATCCATAGAAAATGAGAGAAATGATCAAGAAATAAGACATAATATTTGAAACCACTAGAGCTAACAATGGGTGATGTCCATAAATCAGAATGTATAATATCGAAACAATGTTTAACAATGGAAGTTAAACTATGAAAGGGAAGCTTCACATGTTTGCCAAGTTGGCAAGCGTGACAAATATGTGAAGACTTTTCTTTGTTACATGAAATAAAACGACTAGAGACAAGCGAACGTAGCACTTGATCACCCGGATGTCCGAGGCGTTGATGCCACGTAGAAGCACTTGTCGAGAGAAAAGCAATAGGAGGAGTTGACGGCTTGGTAACTGGATAGAGATCGCCCGAACTGTCACATCGAAGGAGGATATGACGAGTCAAGTAATCCTTCACAGAAAAACCAAAGGCGTCAAATTCAATAGTACAATTATTATCCCTAGTGAACTGACGAACAGAAATGAGATTTTTAATTATATTGGGGGTTACAAGAACATTATGAAGATGAAGAGGGCGATGATGGGAAGGAATAATGCTATGGCCGGTGTTGGTGACGGGAATAGACTTGCCATCACCAACGTGAACAGATGGAAATAAGCGTTTATCAAAAATGGTACTTAAATTACTTGCATTAAAATTTAAATGAGAAGAGGCACCTGTATCCATGTGCCAAGTCGGGTCTTGCGGCGGCATAATGCTAAACGCACTTGGTAGAGTAGTATGCTGGGATGCATAAATAGCCGGAGCGGGACCGAGTATACCTTGACCGGGATGCGGCAATCTGTAATGCTTTTGTGGTGTAAACTGTTGAGCAACATTAGTCTTGTGAGCCACATATTGGGCTAGGGAACAGGTGAAAGCCATAAGAACAATCTTTTTTTTTCGATGAACAGTACCCGACGATGAACAGTACTTGCCGGTGAATAGTGACGCTGATGAACAGTAATTTTTTTTGATTTGGTGAAAAAAAATTAATGACTGTGAGGTAGAGAAAGAATAGGGGAGGGGACGACTGAGATGAGAGATTTTAGGAGTGGATCGATATTGGCTGTGATACCATATTGAAGGGTAATTGGTTTTCCTTGACTATTCCACAAAACAATCGAATATAAATACATTACAGAGATAGGGCTTTGAGCCCAAGATAAGCATGAAACAGCTAAGAGACAACTCATCATGACTAAGCGTGAGTAATCATACTAAACATAGAGACGACTATTATAGGAAAGGACCAATCAAATATTTTAACTGATATTAGAATAAAATGGTTGTAGGTAGCAGAAGATATGTTCATAAAAGGATGAGTGAGATATGCCTGTGAATAATTAGTGCTTACAAGTGTGAAAGGGGTTGGCCATTATCGTGTGTGTTTAAATACAGGAAACGGTTTCTGATTTCAAACACTCTAGGCAATTATTCGAGATTTTCAAAACTGATAAGTTCTATCGCTTTTGTTGTTCTCGAACAACTGCTTAGAGTAGTTTCCGTAGGAGACGTGTCTTGCTTTAAACTATGAAAATATGCTTGCATGCGCCGTTTGTTATTTGTAAGAGATTTAAACACTCTAGGTAGTTATTTGAGATTTTCGGAACTGACAAGTTGTGTTGCTTTCGTTATTCTCAAACAACTGCCTAGAGTGGTTACCCACCGTTTACGGATATTTTGCAGGTTGGGTTTCTGCTTCTGGTGTTGTTACTCTTTCTGTTGCCGTTTCTGCGGATAACACTGGTTTTTTTAAAGTCCGTATGACAAACATCCATACATCGATCGTTGGCACGATGGGTTCGTTAAGGACCTGAATTGATACAGTTAATGGAGTGCAAGGTCTGTTGTTTTACTCTTAATTTTAGAGCTTGCTTCTTTCTCTATGTATCCATCTACGTGGATGCTTTCTAATGATAGTGTTGTGAGATGTTGTGGTGTTTTTTCACCATAAAATATGTTTCTTGTAGAGTTTCTCCTATTTCATTTTCCTGCTCCCAATTATTAGGCGCGTGAAGTGGAAAAAGAGAGACAATAATGTGAGCAATTAATAGCTATCGGGTGTACAGGATATCGGTAAGTTGTTTTACCTCTCGCCCGAACAAAAAGGTTAGCGGTATTGGTTTTATATGCATGTGGCTTAATTTCGGTCTATTACCTGGCTAGGCTACCTCTTTGGTATGCAGCTGTGATAGACTTGTGAAGATCTATGTTTACATGCAGTTCCAATTGATACTAAATACATGTTACTATGAAATGGCGACGATGAATTTGAGCGGTCTATTACTTGGTGTTAGATATTAGAAAAAGACTCGGTCACCCCGTGTATTTTACTGTTTATTATTGCTCGTAGTTTAATAGTTAATAGTAAATTTGTTGGAAACCCAAATTTTTTAGCGTTTGACATTACACGTTGCAGACTGAGTTAATGGACCTCTACAAACTCGACCTCTATCGAGCATTCTTAGCGCCCGTGTCAGAAGCCAACAACATTTGTTTCCTACGCGAAATTACATTCGTTTCGTGGTCGGCTTCTTACTTGGCGCTAAGAATGATTTCGAGAGTGTGTTAGGGGTTTTGGTACTTTCACGCGTGCTCAGATGTAGAAGCTTATCTACATGTCGGCATACGTGACGGTCGCAAAATCTTTAGCGTATATTTAGATATCACGTCGTTGTAAATCATTTGACCACGTATCAAAGATATCATGGTATCTGATGTTTGCTTTTCTTATTTATATTCGATAACTAAATAGTAAAAATAATCTATCAGGTACGGTGGCCGTCTACATTTGGATTCATGCTACATGATGTTTAAGGTTGGTTTGCGGGATTAATTAAGCTATCAATTCAAGAATTAAGGATCATTTCCGAATATTTATTGTTCATCTTATAGACTATACGAACATATATATGTATTTAAATTGTTACTGTTCGTTTCTCATTTTATATATTATCGTTATTAGGAACATGATACCTCCTTGCTATCTTTGTACTACCCATACGTTATGATAACATATAGTGATCCCAACAACGACAAAATCGACAACAAACTGCTAACATACAAGCCCGTGTTCCGCAACGAAGCGTGGGTCGAAAACCTCGTTAAATATAATAAGGTGTATATTAGAAACTGTTTAGATATATATTTTGACATAAATATATATCGTAATAAAATATTTCAAAACTAATGATATATCATAAGATAGAGACATAAAATAGCTAAGTCTTCTTATAATTAAACGAGGTGGTAGGCCCGCACTTCGTTGCGAGACAATTAGTGAGCGTCGTTTTGGGTTGGCTGAAGTGGGTCCGGTGGTGATTGTCGTTGTCATTGTGATATGTCAGTGTTCTTATGTCGAACGGACCGATAACCCTAAGGAATATTTTTGTAAATTGCAAAAAAATAAAAAATAATTTAACGGTCGTTAAGTAACGACCGATCCCGATGACCATTTTCGTAAATTCTAAAAAAATAAAATAAACTAACGGTCGTTACTTAACAGCCGTTAGTGGGGGAGGGGGTATTTTGTAATTTTTTTAAAAATGAGGGTAGTTTTCGTAATTTGACACATAGTGCGAGGGGGTATTTCGAAAATACCCGAGAGGCTTTTTCGTAAATACCAGCAGGTTGTGGGTGGGTTTTCGGATCGAGCGGACGGGTTGCGGTCAGGTAAACGGGGCGAGTTGTGTGAGAGCTGTTTCCGAGTGGACGGGTGGGTACCAGGTAGGGTCAACCCGATGTTTGGCGAACGATAATCCTGCTAATTGTATATAGTATTAATTAAACATATAAGTTTTAGTATTTAATAACCTTATTCGAATTTTTGTACAAATGTACGAGTTGAAACCGGGTGGGAATCTCAATTTAAACCTAACTCTTTTATTAAACAGGCATGTCGTGTCGATCTATTTTTAACCCGAACTTGTTTAGCCTCAAACCTAACTTGTTTATTTTCGTGTCGGTCTCAAGTCATGTTTTGTGTCGTGTCAAGAATTGCCACCCTAGTTTTTTATATAACTAATATATATGTGTGTGTGTGTGTGTGTTGTATGTGCGTGTGTTTTTCGAGGCGGGGCGAGTTGGGGATGTTATGCCTCGCTCTCCGCCCTGAACCCGATAAACATCCCCGTTAATTTTCCGAAACCCGTCCTGTAACCCGATAAGCATGCCTCGTCCTGCCCAAAAAACTTCAAGTTTCGAATTTCCTCATTAGATTTGAGTTTTATTTTTTTTATGAACATCAAGATTTGGGTTTTATTGTCATCCCTAGAAATGATAGTTTAAATGTGGAATTTGTTTTGAAGACATGCACTTCAAACATGTTTTTAGGCGACATCGTTAGAAAAATCCTTTGGTTGGTAGTGTTCGTATTGTGTTGGGTTCTTGCATCATCTTCGACGCCATTGTGCAAACAACAAACTACCTTGTGGATGTTTCAGAGATTTAGAAATGGTTCGAGTAGTGTTATAATCCTTGTAACGCTCATCCTCTTTGTCACTTCTTTGTTGAACATCTTTGCTAGATTATTTTTTAAGC
>BQNB010113032.1:0-22027 GCA_026074375.1 Tanacetum coccineum
TGAAAGAGCCGAACGAGTGGAAAACGTAACCACCGAACGAGTGAACTTTTATAAGAGCCGAACGAGTACCTTGCTTTGATAGCCGAACGAGTGACATTCCTTGTTGGAACCGATCGAGCAAAACCCTCTGTCAACCGAACGAGCAAACTCTTTGTCAACCGATCGAGTGTGAGCCGAACGAGTATAATTACAACAAGGATCGAACGAGTGACATTTTAAAAGAACCGAACGAGTCGAAAAACAAAAAGGACCGAACGAGTGTATTTCTTAAGGACCGAACGAGCAAAAATTTTTGAGGACCGAACGACCAAAATTTCAAAGAGCCGAACGAGTTGAGAACCGATCGAGTAAAATTTCAAAGAGCCGATCGAGTGCCTTCAACAAGTACCGAACGAGTAACAATCATATAGGACCGAACGAGTTTTTTACTAGTACAAACCAAACTAATTCTCGAGAACAAGTATATACTCGTTTAAGTGTTTTCGGTTTTCGGTTTCGTGTGACGGTAAACTACGGGACGTTTAACTTATACCGTTGCGATCGCGGTCTCGTTTCGATCAACGCGGTATATTTACTTTTCACCGACGATAACCGCATGATGTGTTAAAGACTTGTACTTTTGGGCTTAGATCACTTCCTTGCATCATTACTAAGTGGTTTTAACATCATTTCGTAGCTTACAAGAAAGTTTGAAGATTTTTTCTTGGCTGCGTTTTGCCTAACTGAAGGAGTGTTCGTCGTTGCGTTTTGACAAAAGTCGTTGCGTTTTGACAAAAGTCGTTGCGTTTTGACAAAAGTCGTTGCGTTTTGACAAAAGTCGTTGCGTTTTGACAAAAGTCGTTGCGTTTTGACAAAAGTCGTTGCGTTTTGACAAAAGTCGTTGCGTTTTGACAAAAGTCGTTGCGTTTTGACAAAAGTCGTTGCGTTTTGACAAAAGTCATTGCGTTTTGATTAGATTCATTGCGTTTTGACTAAAGTCATTGCGTTTTGACTCAACAGGTTGCGTTTTGAAGACCATCATTGCGTTTTGACTAGACGTTACTCTGCCCAATTAATTTATTGATTGCGTTTTGACCAAGATTCATTGCGTTTTGACAAATAGCACTGCGTTTTGTCTAGAAATCTTGTGTGAAGAAAAGGGTTTTAGTAAAACTGTCATAACTTTTGAACCGTAAGTCCGTTTTGGAATTTGTGTTAGACTTGTTTTTGGTCTAGCTCACGGCACATCTAACAAGGACTTAAAATACATTCATTCACATCAAATAATCATTTAATTCACGGTTTCTTCTTGATTTTGTAAAATCCCGCGAAAGATACGATTCTTTTCTCGGTTTTAATCAAAGATTTGTAAAATCCCGTGAACGTTAATTCTTTGAAACCACAATCAATCACTTCATAACACTTAAGATCCGACATCCATTTACCACAACTTCATCAGAATGTCAAATTCAAATACCAATTTGCAAACTCAAACATCAAGTGTTCTTCAGAATGTCACAGTTTCTTCGTGTTCAATTTCTAACATTCAAGAGAAGACACAACTTTCAAGAAGTAGATGCATGCACAGTCTTAAAGAAATCAAGTCTCTATTTAAGTTTCTCTCAGAGACTTTACAAGATTATGGCATGATGCCTATCTTCAAGAGAACGTTCTCTCAAGACTTGGATTTACTAGAACAACATCTTAATAAAGATATACTTTCTAGGACTGATTGTATAACTACTTTGACTAATCTCATAACAAAGTTTAAAAATACTTTCAATTCAGAATTCGAAGAGTGTATGAGGAAATATATAAGATATAATGCTCAATCCTTCAATGATGTAATGATCTGTACCATGGATTCCATTGATTACCCTCAGGAAATAACATGCCATGAGTTAATGCGTCATTAACAACGAACTCCACAAATGGTTGAAACAAAAGAAGATGAACAAAACACAAAAAGATCATTCAACATCCAATTCCAAGCATTTAGACTGGTTGATTCATTGAAAGTTGATTTAGTTATCATACAAAACACTTGTTCTGAAGAAGAAGACAGTAATTTAGAGACTGCATACAACAAATTAGTAAAGGAATACAGCTTGAATTCTGAAACAAAAGATGTGCATGCAATCAAATACAAGATGTCAAAAGCAAAAGAAAGATGCATGGCATATTTTTGATCTCTTCATTCACACCTTCAAGTTCTTTCAAAAGATGACTTAAAAGGCACTCGCATCGAACATGGATTCAACATTAAGGGGGCATTTCATAGACAATCTTTGGTCAGATGTGAAATCTTTTACAAGTCAATGCTCCTTAACGTAGATCAACTAGAAAACAACTTTGACAAAGATGATTTCACGAAGATGGGATCCATGCCAGCCTTTTTGGGTGGTAAAGCAAACCAGATCTAGAAGTTCATCGATTCAAAGTTTACATTGGATTATGACAGTCAAATGACAAACACGTACTTTGTTGAATACACTGGACTCGAGGTTCAACACTTCAGAGATACACTACTCCAACACTTGGGTAATGTTAAGAAGTCCGTTGCTGAAAGAACACGTCTTTAAAGATAGTATGAAAGAAGGGTGAATAAAAGACAGATGCAGACGCAAGAGAGTAAGATTGATACGGGTAAAGCATTAGAATGCTGATTTGGTTGACACAGAAAGCATTAGACAGAACTCAACATGCAAGATAAGCAGCAAGTCCGGGAACTGAACCAGATGCCTGATGATTAGAATACTCAAACCCATTTAAGTGAAGAGCCAATGGCTGAGGTACAATTGACTGCTGAATGCAATACTTGCTATAGGACAACATCATACAGTAGAGAAGGCCTGAAAATCAATTGTTGAAGGTAGGGTTGACCAGTAACCTGAAAAAACATGTCAAAGTTAAAAGTCATATGCTTGAATCAAAAACCTGATAACCAGTATAACAATACTCAAAACATTCACCGAGTCAGAAAAAGTTTGGCCTCAAAAGAGACAGTTGCCCAATTTCACAAGATTTTTCAAGAATGAAAGCAACATTGCATTACTCTCGAACTTAAAATATCAAACAATCTTTTAAAAAATCATGGGCAACAGGTACAAATTTTGAATGAAACAAGTAATAAAAGCCAATTGAAAAGGAATTTGATGTACATGAAACAATGCAACATCGAATTAGAACAATAGTGTGGCTACATTACGTTAAGGAAATATGAGACTTTGAAACAGCATTACAAAGATGTGATATGATTCTATTAAAAACCACCGAGGTCTAAGACTACAAGGAACCGACAACATCCTTTGCTTGCTAATAATGCATGAATTAAAAGCTCAGATTCAGGAAAAGGTTTTGCATTTGCTGCTTTAAAAAAAATGACTTAAGGAAGTTTAAAATGAAATAGTGAGATACTAAGTTTGATAAAACATCAGTCTTGGGGAAACCAGGTGTTATACCATCAGTAAGGAAACCAATCAGTTGTTAGACCAACGAATGCGACTTAAAACAGTTCTGCAAGGGCTCAAATGTCAAAACAACGGGTTATTTAGCCTCCCAAGTTTGATGTGAACAAAATTAGATCAAAAAAACCATCCTCTCAACATTATTTGCCTAAGAATAACATAAATCCCACCCTTTGCAAAACACTGATCACATGATTGCATCTAGCTCATCTAGAATAGTTCTACTAAGAACATGCCAAGATATTTAGTTCAAATGACAATGGTATCAATAATCACTATCTAGATGTACTAAGAAAAAGATACCAGAAAGAGATAGGAACTCAACAACTAGTGTGCCTACTTCTGCGAATTCAAATCCACTACTGAAGATAGGAAACCCAACCCAAAGGAGCAACATCAAAACATCTAGAGTATGTCCTGTATCCTACGAGTAGTCGCGTTACGATAACGGCTGTGCCCAAAGCATATCACTCTCAAGTTCTAGTTCTTTTTCAGATTCCAAAAACTTGTTGTTCTACATTGTCATAGTGTGTCTTTAATGCAAAACATGATGCTTTGTATATGTATAACAAAACTCCTGGGAAGAAAATTCCACAAGCAAAGATTCAATCCAATAAGACCAACAAAACAGTAACAAACACCCGTAGATGCAAAAGAACATACTCAGAAACCTAGTAACCGATCTTTACAGACATAGTTTTCTCCTAATAAGACTTCCCACTGAGGTCTGAGACAACATCTCCTAGATCTGTTCTTAGGTGGAAACCCACGCGTAGAATTTTCAAAATCTAGTTGGACCTTAGGTGGATTTCCTACAGAAATTTTTCGACTCTTGCACAAAGCAAGTTGACAGTGAACCCCCACATGGTTTAAACAAGTAGATATCCCTCATAATCATGAATGCAAACAAACTCTGGATGTAAAGTGCAGGTACATCAATCAATGTCAGAAGGAACGAAATCTGCTTTATATAGTGCAGTACCTTATGTAATGTCAACAAGGATAATCTCAGAGGTATGGTTGCTGAAAAGATGAATATCTCAGAACCATTGTCGAAGTGATTTTTTTTCACAGATGATGATACAGAATAATGAACGTTTGATTACAACAGATCAAGCCTCGATCCTCAATGTCGAATGACGTCTGTTCACAACAGTTCAGGCCTCGAACCTCAATGTCAAATGACGTTTGATTACAACAGATCAATGCCCTCGAACCTCAATGTCCAACGACGTTGAACAAACGGTTCAAGCCTCGTACCACAATGGTCAACAGAAGTTCATCAAGCAGCTAGACAAAACAACATCAAATACTGGATTTGCTAATTCCGGTCCTTTGTATGCCAATATTTCAAATGGAGAAAATCAAGTTGTTTTAAAGTCTTCAGCTGTCACTACTCACGAGCAATCAAATAAATACGTCAACAACAACCTGATTCAACTTCATCCACTTCAACTCTAGCTACAACTGTCACTACTAATGGAAACTTCGATTTGTAAATATTTTTATTCTCTCTTTATTTTTTATTTATAAAATTTTTTTTGAAAAAGAAAATACAAAAATATAAAACCAACAAAAAGAAAATAGAAAAATATAAATCCTAGAAAAACAAAATATAAAATCAAAAAATTTCAAAAATACCAAAAAGAATCTTCTCGACATGTCTCTTGGAAATCGATAACATTTAACGTACCTAGGAAATGTTGATACCATTCGACAACGGGCGTGTAAATGAAGTTCGAACAGGAGTTTCAATAATGCTTTCAAAACATGTCCATTTCTAAATTTTTCCTCAATGACCTTATGTAACATACTTCAGTGCATAACTCGTCCTCGAATGTAAACAGGAAGTGTAGACGGCCCAGTGTCGCTTAACTCTAAATAGAAGAGAAGTCTTCTATCATGTTTTTAAAATCGTGAACCACAATTTTTCAAAAAGAACTTTCAATGTCAAAATTGTCTACAATATAATTTTTGTGTATTTTTTCCATAAAAATGTTATAGTTAAAATTGTGTGTTTAAACCACTCCCTTGCCCTCGAATAATTTACAAAGAATTAGTATTCGTAGAATGTCATTTGAATGTGAATCAATTTCTGAGGGGAGCTTTTTTTAAAAACAAAGCCTTTTAATTAGTGTGGATACATCATCCATAAATGTCAATTTTTATGAGTCCAAACATCATTCTGTGAGATTAAAAATAGAAACTTATAATTGTCAATTATAATATACATGTTCACAGATAAGGCATCCTTCACTCCGTCTTCAACATTTTTGTTCATATCAATTTATCATTCCCAATGTCAAGTTTTAATAAATATTGGTATCCACAATATACTATGTTGAAGGGGAGCTTATCGTAATCAGAATTCATGCAATATCGTTGGTATAATATTTTCCTCCACCATGAAATTTTTCATGTCAAAATTTTAATCAATTGGTAATTCAAATACTAAGTGTTTTATTAGTTAAAATACGGGGAGATACAAAAATGATGATTAAAATATGTTATAGACGCATGTGATCTTTAAGGACTCTAAGTGCAACTCTTTCCTTCAATGTGCTAAACAATTTCGAATACTCGAGCACCTTGTGTAAGGGGGAGTATTTGAAAATATCACTGTCAGAAAATGGTTTTATGGTCGATCTTTATACCAACCAACCCTATTATTTCATGACGATTCTGATGTCAAAAGGTGGTTAGTGTTAGGTATATGTCCTAAGGCGATGCCACTAGAACCGGAGGGATCTACCTAAGGACCTCCCATAGTTAGAAATAAGCAATCCTTAGTACCGATTGGAGATGAATGTGTATAAGGGAAAATGCCGACTAAGATTGAGCTAAACACTGGACAATCACCAACAAGATGTAGCAATGACGTCTTGGGTATAGCATTGAAGGGGTTTGAAGAATGAAAAAGAAAAGTATGGATTAGGGTGAAAAGAAGAACAGCCCTCCTTACACCTTTAGGCAGAACCGGGGTCAATACATAATCTATCACTAATCACAAAGATGATTGATGATATTGAAGAAAGAGTCGGTCCTGGACCCATTGATGCAAATGCACCAAACCCTTCACCCAGCCGTTTCGGTTTCCTCTCAACAGAAAATTGTCTCATTTGTCACGGAGCCACACACGTTATCTCTATGACATCATCACTCGAGACGGTATTGATATTGAAATAGTTGGCAGTCTGCTCCAGCCTCCACTATTTACTAAAACCAAAAGTGCACAAATCGAGTCTAGAGCCCAAGAAAAGATCAATTATAAATCTCATTAGGAGCACATAAATGTCAAAATACACTGTTGAACACCACAAAGTTCACAAAGTTGTAACAAAAGAGTCCTACGCATTATCCTTGAGATATGCCAGAACATCTAAGGATACTCAGTATTCACAGTAGAAGATGGAAATCCTACATAAAGCCAACAATCAAAACAAGCTCTTGGTAGGTGACTTGCAAGATCTATATGAATCGATGCTTGTGATATCTGGATATCAATGTTGGCCCGAAATGCATTGGACGACTTAATCAAAAGATAGTAACTATCTGATTCACTTCTTAACCGTGTTTCTGCTTTGAACTGTACCGGTAATGAGAACTAGCAACAGGTAATCTAATACAATCTGTGTTTAGAAGATCCTACCACGTACCCCTACACTTGAGCTTTTACATGCTCGATATTTACAATCTAACTAATGACCCGATTTGAGGTGGATCAAAATAACATGGAGATCATTTGACAAGCATATAGAGGTATTGATTTAACTTTTCTTTCCCATTCTTCCGTGAAATAAATACTACCATGAATCCCAATCGTCCTAAAACTGTATTTACAAGGATAAGTGAATTAGCAACCGTGTACTCAAATAATTAACTTGAGTTAAACACAATAATGTACTAAAAGTGATTACATACAAGGTAGGCTAAGGCTATTTGGGTGTAACGATTGGTTTAAGGGTGACAATGCTCTTCATTAATAATCTGGAACACACCAGAAAATTACAAGAACAGTGAAAAAGGATAGGCTCAAAGGGTCATACTAGGGGTATCCTGCACTAAAAATGAGTGCATAGCAAGGGTGTGGAATAGTTATATGATCGATGTGTTCATCATAACAATTACAGGTTTAAAACATGGGTTAATCTTAATGCCTCTTATCAAGCAAATCCTAATACTTATTATGCGATCTCAGGATGCATCACAAAAACAAGTTCTAGAATTTAATACACTATCGGTACACTCATATAATTTAATACCTATACCAATGCTCCAGAAAAGGTGACTAAGACTATACGTACACATCCGTAACGACAGAATAGACACATGTGACTGCATTCAAACCTTAACACGAGAAAGCTAAAGGTATAAACTATCTTGGGTATCAATAATGGATACCCGAATTCCTAAAGATCTAAAGGCGAACCTTTCATTTTTAGGGTGGAATTTTGAGGGTTTTTGTGCTAGTCATACACATTCCTATCCATGAGACGCTATTAATACTTGGTTTTCGTCGGTATGTGTCATAATTTTTTTAAATTTGGGTCAAAATTACCTTTTTATGCTATGTTTCGATATATTTCCCATCATTTTAAGAACAAAGCAAATGGCAAATGAAGGAATAGTTTCTAAGGCTAATTTCCCCTACACTTAAGTTGAACATTGTCCCCAATGTTCTATAGAAGTACCCGTAAAAACGAATAAAGGGATAAGAAAACAAGGAAAAGAAACTAGTACTCCCCTGGTTTGCTCAATAATGGAGAAGAAACATGCGATAACTGGTTAAATCGTCCTCCAAGAATCATCCAATGAAACTTCCTAAGAACTTCCAAGCTTCTTCTCGTCAAATATAACTTGTAATCAAAGACAAAGACAACTACACCAAGCATAAAATCGGCGGGATAGATATAAATACAATGAGAATTTAGGGTTTGACTCTATGAAAGCAGTAAAGATAGGATGAGAGTAATGATGTAATCATAGGTTTATGTAGGTTTACAAAAGAATTACAAATTTTAAATATTGCACATTTTATTTTTCAGAAATACTAAAAAAATTCGAATTTTTACATTCCTGGAGACGCGACGCCGTCGGGTGTTAATCCCGACGCCGTCTCCAGCGTCTGTGAAAAATTCTTCTTCGTTTTTAATGAGAAATTTCCTGCACGTAATTTTATTAGTTAAATCTGAAGAAAGCACTGCATAAAAACCTGGAATTAATCGTTACAATCATATGACTCGAAACTGACGCGAATTAATCTAAACAATTTATTTTAAATGTTTGAATTTGGTTCTTAAAAACCGGATATATTCCCCTACACTTATTTTGTTGCAAAATACCTTTGATTGCAAATAAGACGAAGTTATAAACAAACAAAGCATGATTACAAAATTCATTCAAACATAATAAAACAAACAATAAAGAATTAAAACACACGACACTCCTAAGTGCGGGAAAAATAAACATTGGGTTGCCTCCCAAGAAGCGCTTTTCTTTATTTATGAGTCTTGTAGCTAGACTCGAAGTCACACGTTCTTACGTGACTTCTCCTTCATCATCCATTCCAGTCACGTATTCGGGTCCAAGCTTAATGGTGTCCCTATAAAACCCTTCTTCTAAGTCGGATGGCTTCCTACATCCTCTATCATAGTCATCTTCACTGAGTATTACTCTAGATGACAATAAATCGTGACCTTCGCTAGACAATTCGCTCCTCTCTGGGTCCTTATATGGCGTCTTAAAGGTGATCTCTTTAGTTCCGTCCGTGAAAGTCATTAACCCGTGTTTCCTATTTATAGCTAGGCAGGCGATTTCAATGAAGGGTCGTCCAAAGATCACATGGGACAAGCTAGGGTCGATGTTAGTCTCAATATTTTCCAAAATGGTAAAATCTATGACGTAACTCATATTTCCTACAAATACGTGCATGTCCCTTCCTAATCCTACGAAATTTCTTCCCCTATACTCGTATCCATTCTTTCTAATAGAGTTATAATAGGCCAAGGACATGATGTTCATGGGTAGGTCAACATCAATATATGCGTTAGCCGTGAATTTATGACCTATCATGCAGGGAATTTTAAGGTTTCTTGGGTCACCCTTTTTTTTATCTTAAAGTCATAATTAAGTGAGCATTTAGGCATTTCCTTAATCAACAATTCATAAACTGATTCCTCTTTTATGTCAACTAAATCTAGAGGTTTTTCAACATCTAACCATTCAATTTCCTCGTCATCCCTGTTAGGCCCTAAATTATCAACAACATTTATGTCTTTCCGCTCCAGCAGTGGCGTATCTCTTTGTTCTTCATTGTATGCAATGGTGTTGGTGTATTCGGGGTCGCCCTTTCTTTCTCGCTCTTCTTCCTCAGCCATGCTATCACGAGGGGGGGGGGGGGGGGGGGGGGGGGGGGGGGGGGTTAGGGGGGTGGTGTTCATTTGTTACTTGGGACGTATTGTGATAGTGTTGATCGAACCATGGATATAGGTTGAGCATTGTGGGTCTTCAGTTGGGTAAGAACGAGCAGACAAAACTGAAGTTGTGGAGTTAATGTTCAATTTCGAGTTCTTAACCATGTTGCTAGGGAGTGCTCCTGCCATTTGATCGGTTATGGCCTTCAATACTATGTTGATTTTGTTGGTCATCTCACTTTGTTGTTGTTTGAAATTGGCTTCAAACGTGGATAATCTAGCGTCTTGAGATGGCATGAAGTTGGATACCAATCCTTCTAAATTTGATTGATTGTTAAAACTTCGAGGATTGTTGTTGAAGGAGAGGTTCGGTATCGAACCGTTAGGTTAGAACCGGTTAGGTGGGTTTGAAAACTTATTTTAGGAATTTTGGGGTTGTCTCCACTCAAGGTTTGGGTGACTTTTCCATGACGGATTGTAGTTGTCACCAAGGTTGTTTTGCTCGGGCTTGAAAGTGTACCACTTACCTCCTGCTTCATCAGTACACGAGGATGAATATTCAATAAAGGCTTGTTCAGGATCTTCCATGCAATACTGAGTGTCGTGGGGACCACTGCAGATCTCACATGAGGTAGTGATTTTGTTTACTTGAGTAGGTTGTGTCAGAGCAAGATGAGCTTCCATCAAGCGTTGAACTTGATTCTCGAGCTCGATGAGGCGGCGGTCGGATGTACTCGGGACATCTTGAGGCAAAGAGATTGCCTTGAACGGCTTAGCAAAATCCCTTGGGTCATTATAACTTTTTGTCATAGAGGGCGAGCTCCTCTAATAATGCCTAGGATTCTTCAGCATTTCTGTCACGAAGCTTGCCACCAGTCGATTGGTCAATGGTTCGTCTTATGACGGGATTGACATGGTCATAAAAGATTTGGACTTAGATCCAAAGGTCGATGCCATGATGAGGGACTTTTTAGAGTAAGTCCTTAAAACGAGTTCATGCTTCAGATAGAGATTCTCCATGATGTTGTTGGAACATCAGGATATCATTGCGGAGTTTTGCAGTCCTTCCCGGTGGAAAGAATTGAGCAAGGAAACGAGTAGTAAGATCCTTCCATGTGGTGATGGATCCTGCTGGAAGACGTTCAAGCCAGTTGCTAGCTTGATCGCGAAGGGAAAATTGAAATAAACACATGTACGTTCTTTACCTGTTTTCACCGTCAAGGTCAAGTAAGTCCACAAGTTTTAAGAAATCCTTGAGGTGTTGGTTTGGATCCTCAAACCAAAGTCCGTGGAATGAGCATCCGTTTTGCACCAACCTAACGGTGTCAGATCGAAGAGGTACCACATTGTTCCCTACGGGGAGCTCAATGGTATTACTGTAGCCCTCGTGGCAAGGTTTGGAGTAATCTCCAAGGGTACAGATAGGATTCGCGTCTCCCATGGTGGTTGACGAGAATGGATTACAAAACAATTAACACAAAGAAAATATAGACTACAAGAAAGCTAATATACGAAATTATATTCTCACTTAAAAGGATTCAAGGTGAGTAGAACTAAGAAAAACTATGATCGAAACTACCAATTCCCCATGCAGCGGCACCTAAAAGTTGATGTGAGGGTTGCGAGACTTCATAGGAAGATTTTACAATCCCCTAGGCATTGTAACCTAATATTGTGCAGTGTAGAATAGGAAAGAACTCCGGGTTGTTATCGATCTTAGGGAAATAGTTTGGAAGGCAATTGATCATGGACTAACAGAATTCAAGGGTTTTGAGAGAAGATTATTTTTGTGTTTTTATATTTTATGAAAGCAGGTAAATCTATGGTTTGAGAGGTTGGTTTGTTTAACTAATTACTAAACTAATTAATATCTATGCTACTGATGATAACTTTATGATAAGTAAGTATATTTCCCTAATCATGCACTACTCCTCAGATTGATTCTCCTAGATCCGTTGCTTTGTCACACTTGTGATGATCTGTGTAAGTATTTCCTAGGTCATGAACGGATTACACGAACCCGCCGTCTATTTAATATTCCGTTAAGGCAACGCATAAGTAAGATAGTATAAAGACTATTACAAGGCCCCTAAGAGTATATTAAATGCATGTGAAATAACTTAAGAGGGATAAAGCATATAATGGGTAAGGTAGTATGAAGATTGTTACCGATGGTATCCTTTCTACACTACTCGCGTTTCCCTAGACATATAAACAGTGATACAGACAAAAGCTGGTTTTCTAAAGCCTAACGCGCACATTCATCAACAAGAAGCAACATCAAAAGGATCTACAACCTAAGTTTCATGCAATCATAGATAAAGACAAATGATGTTATATAGAAAGCAAGAAGATAAATCAATCAGACAACACATAGACATATTGAATGATTAATGATAAATAACCTTACTTGATTAAAACATTGATTCAAGGTAGTTCAATAGGGTTTTGAGGCCCTAAAAATGACCTACAAAGCTCCTAAAACAACTAGGGTTCATCTCCCTAGGTTTATACAAAGTTATCCCAAAGTTACACACTAAAACCTTAAAAACGGATTTATATTTATAGAGATGTCAACGCGACGGCGTCGCTTTGTAATCCGAAGCCGTCGCCACGTAGACGATTCTAGATTATCTTTAAGTCGGCCACGTTCTGACGTCGTCGCCAAATTCCTGACGCCGTTACTATATAGATCATGACGACATCGCTTTATGCTTGCGACGCCGTCTCCGGCCACTGTTTGCATAAATCTTCAAGAGATTTGGTGTAAGTTCGTAATCTTGTCTGTTTCTTCTCCAAATGAGCCCAAGTCACGTGTATTTCCTCCAAATGCCATCCAAGTGCTAAAAACCTGAAAACAAACGATTAAGCACATAATCTGGGCATATTTGCATGATTTAGAGGGTTAAATAACCCTGAAATAGTGTATAAAATGACACCTCATCAATAACCTAGCACCAACTCTAAAGCATCATCTAAACTGATGAGAAGAAATGTCAGAAATGTGGTAAGTAAAGATGTTGGGCTCGTTTACTAATAAATAGGTCGATCTCTGATGGGTAAAACAGGTGAAATAGATACTATAAACATACCTCATTTTTATGGTTCTTCGATACAAAATCAACCCTATAAATAATAGATAAGTGAAAAATTAAAAAGAATTGTTTCAATCTAATTCAAACAAAAATGGTAAAACTGAATAAAAAATAACTAATACAAAAACAATACAAGAACTTGAGTTTTTACCTTTAAGCTGTTGCATATGATTCTGGAATTAAACACGTAACAAAAATTAGGGAGGAAGGGGTTGATTTGATAGGATTATTAATCATGTAACAAAAATTAGTGAGGAAGCTACTATTTGTTCGGTTGACCTTTCTTAATTCCCATCCATATACAATTATAGTTTTGGTTGACTTTCTTAATTCCCATCCATGTTTAAACTTTTACTAAAATACATTGCACAACTAAGTTTGAACTTTAAAAACTTGAAA
This sequence comes from Tanacetum coccineum, assembly GCA_026074375.1. Lineage (NCBI taxonomy): Eukaryota > Viridiplantae > Streptophyta > Magnoliopsida > Asterales > Asteraceae > Tanacetum > Tanacetum coccineum. The sequence goes on from BQNB010113032.1 coordinate 13,354, forward strand.
TTAACAATTAAAATCCCGCTAATATATTGCACAGCTAAGTGCAAACTGTTACAACATTCAAGATTCAAGAATTGAACATTGCCAAAGATAGTTTACAACATTCAAGATTCAACATTGCTATAGATAGATTCAACTTTTAACTTTCAAGAATTCAAGAATTTGCCAGATTCTCTTTATAAGGAGTATAGATACTTTTTTCAACCATGTTGAAAATTCAAGGTAGAAAGCGTTTAATGTGACATTGGTTAGTTTGCTTATAAGAGTTTTGACACACTTTTAGAAATATACTCGTAATAATCAGGGAATATCTCATAAATTTATAGGTATATGTACTTTTTCTACAATAATGGAAAGCAGATTGACCTTTTTCTACAATATCCAGGCAGCAGCAGCGGTGGTAATGGTGGGGCGGCCCAGGCAACAGCAGCGACGACAGCCATGAAATCCCGCTCCAATAACAAATCTAAAAAAATAACTGAAATCTTATAAAAACCCATATCTGAAAAAATAAAAAAAACATAAAAATCTATAAAAAACACAAAACTAACAAATACTAACAACAATCTATAACAATGTTCGCATAATTAAGTCTATAATATATATTAACAATAATAAAAATAAAGCATACGTATAAAGTGGCGGCAACAGTTTTCTTCGGCAGCAGTTTTAAGGAACAATATGTTGTGCTCTAAGAAATGGGAATTATAATTAGAATATTTATGAACGAACTGATTCAAAAAGTTACACCTGAAGGAAAATATAGCAGCCTGTCAAAATCTCCAATGCCTGCATTTAAACAAGATTCTCAGTAACAACAACATGTATAAATCAATACAAAAAAGGGGAAAGAACAGCTTGACTTGAATTAGAATGTAGCTCAAACAAAACGTTACAAGTATAAGTATAAGTTGACTAATAGGATATCAAGGAAACGCGTTGGGCAAGGTGTATGTGACGGGTAACAGGTCAAACAGATTCAGGAGATAATAGTTAGCTCATGTCAGGTCGGGCCAGTCTTAGTTGAACTTGTATGACCCGCTAATACTTTTTTCTGTGCCTTCTGTTTTGTCTCATAAAATCACTCTAGTATGATCGCATAACAATAATCCTATAAAAATGTATTTTAACAAAATAATGTATGAGGCATACTTGGGTATGCTATTTGTCCATTTTGAGATTGCCATATAAAATAATAATGAAATACACACCTTTAAAGTGGACTTATTAGGTCCAATCAACCACTGCCTTTGTTTGACAAAATTTTCTTGTAAATATAATGGCAGTTAAATTTCTTATATCATCTCTTACAAATAATAAATCATTCAGACGACAACGACCTAAGTTACACATCAGCAATCACTACCTTCTTTCTTACTAAACTACCAATATTGATGATTTCACATTGCATTAAATCTTAAGTGCCTGCAACAACGATCACTTGGGTAAGAACTTTGCATCAAAGTATACCACATGAAGATGATAGTTTACAAAGTACCAAACAGTAAAGATTCATGGAATAAACATGTGTACCTGAGGTGCAGGAACACTTCTTGACCAGATCCCTAGATTTCATTATAATATAGGGATCATACATCTTTTTAGTAGTAGAAGCGATCATAGATCCTTTAACCTAAACATTAACAGGTACACAATAAGAAAACGAAGCAAAAATAAATACTAATTAACATATTCAGAAAAAAGAATGTTTTGATTACGAACCAAATCCAGGTGACCTTTAATTCCATGTTGTTTCAATGCATTCTTAACAATAGGCCAAACTTCCTGTAAATACTTCTCTGCATACCAGACATTCTTCAGTTAGGCTCTATAAGTACTTCTTATACTTGTTGTAAACAAAAGTAGCTACATACATTCTTAAATTAGGCTCTTTAAGTACTTCTTATACTTGTTGTAAATAAAAGTAGCTACATAAGCCGTACTGTCACACCCCGCCAAGGCGGAAACACGAGGCGCGACGAGAGAGGGAATCGTCACAACACATTGGCGTCTATATAGAGAAACTAAAACATGAATAAAATACAAGGTATAGACACGCAGTGTCATGAAAATACCCAAACACATCAACAAAATTGAAAAGGTGTCTGACATTGAAATGAAGGAAGTTCATGTCAACGTCATGACATGCAAACATTCATACATCCAAAATAAATAACAAAATCTAGATAACTAAACTTTGCCAGCTGCCTACGGTCCATCTAGCCACTTTTCCTAACTTTAACCTCATCCTGCTGAATACCTGAAAATGATGCTTATACGTCAACCAATGGTTGGTGAGAAACATAGGTTTTCAGACACACATATTCAATCCATTACCAAAATCATTAACTGAATTACTGTGATTATAAAACAATACTTTCGCATGGCAATTATGCTAACTAACATACAAGCTAACATGCAATTCAATCCAATCAATCACTCAAACGCCAAGCAGACGACCTCAATCGCTCTTGGATCAATCCAAATACTTTTCCCTCTAGCTCAGGCCATGGATACCCGCAAGTAACCCTCCTGACTTAGTTTACACATCAATATCACATCACATAACATGTAGCACATAACGCATATTAGTCACATAATAGTCCATGCATTTACACTAACACATAATCACAGCAATTTAAAACTCATTTCAATACTTGCATCATTTTCATCCCAAGTTTAAAACGCAGTAAAAAGTGGGACTATGTAACTCACCTGAATGCTCAAAACGCAGCTTCCAATTCCTATCACGCAACTATACAAATAAATAAACACGGTTACACGCGACCAAGCTAAAAGCTTTAGCCCATGTAACACACATATGATGGATGTATAAGCGTTTGATTAACTATCATGGGTCACCCTAACACCATGTCTGACTTTAACCAACTCATTTACTCATAATTCCAATGATCTACTTTTTACCCAAAAACGCAGAATTTTGTAGTCACTTTATGACCACAAATAAAATACTAAAACACCAAATTAGAACTTCATACTGGATCTCCTATATCTCTAATGGGTTGAAATCATCCAAGATTTTTTAGAAAAAATAATACTAAGTGTAACTATTTTATAAAAATTCAACATCACAAAGTACTCAAATTCGGATCTGATTGCACACTAAATTGTATGGCCCTAATTACCATACTTAGACATACAATCAGAAGCTATACTTTCGGGGTTTCTTTATATATACATATTGAACTTAACCACTGTTGATTGGCTAACCTTAATTCCACTTTTAAGTTAGGGTTTTACCCTCCCAAACATGACCAAATTCTGACCCGTATTTACTGTTTTGACAACTTTTCTTGTAACCAACATTTAATTAACTTCCCGAACTTAAAATCGTTGAGGCCGGACTTTTTGAAAAGTAGACTCTCTGAACTTATTCTTAGGGTCAAGAAACACCTTCAAACACGTAGTCATCATGGAGATAACCTCGCATGAACACAGCCCTAAATTCTGCTCACCTCCAAATCATGTTCTAACGCAAACCCTAACATGCAACATGCATGAACATGGTCCTAAACTAACCCTCATCATTATAACATCATTAAAGTTCATATATAATCTGTATTTTATGTAAACCCTAGATCCATCATAGATTAAGTTACATGAATCTCATAAACTAATTAAGATGAACATACTTACCTTGAATGCTAGCACATAAACAACAATTCTTGAGGGTTCTTGGATCACTTGATTTTCGGCACTCATAGGGTTTTGGGGCTGATTTGGGTCGACACAAAGAGATGGGGAGAAAAGAATTATGAGCTAGGTTTATTTGATATATAACCCTAAGTATTCTTATCCCTTAAGTCTTAGAGTTTGACAAAGTTTCGGTCTCCTAATCCTACTCTACTCCCTATAGCCGATCGTCCCCTCCCTTATATTTATTTTATATTTTTTTTTCATTTATTTATTAATTAACTAATTACCTTCATTACCTTAAGTTTTCATAAAAACCTAAGCTAATTTGATTAAACCTTTTTACATAAATGCTACTTAATAAACTTTCTACAAATAACTTTTCATTTCACATTTCACTTTCTATTTTTAGAAAGTTTGCTACAAACTTACATATTTCCTAACATGACACATTTCCCATAAACGCTTAACACAAAATCATCCAACTATTGACGTAGCATTGCATGCAATACGCCATTCTTTTCCATTATCACTACACGTGAACAAATGGAATACTCATCACCAAACACAAACTCACTCAAAATGAGATGATCATACACCTCAAAATGATATCATGCACCTATTCAAACCACTTAGCACACACATATAACATATAACACACAAGAAATCACACAACATGAACTCTTAGCCATTTCTAAATGTATCACTAACCTGATTAAATCACGGATGTCACAATAAATATGTAGAACCGAAAACCAAACCAAATTGTCGGTCGGATCGCTTCGGCTCGGTTTTCTATTTGTTTTGCTCGGTCCTATGCCAAAGTTACTAAACATTGCGTTTTTGTTCACTTAGGGTCACTCTACTAGTTTTTGGCTCACGTACGTCACTGAACTTATAAAACCGTCACTTTCAAAGAGTGGTGGGCTTTGCATAGATTGCCCTTCTAGATATTTGTCGGAATACATAGATCAATTCAAGCTTTAAAATAAAATATATTTTAAAAATCTTGAGTGACCAGGCTCCTGATACCAATTGTGGAAACTAAAAGAGGGGGGTTTGAATTATTACTTTTAAAGTGGCGTTTTAAAAGTGTGCTACAAAAAATCCTAGATTCGAGTTTATGTGATATCAATTAACAATATGGACAAACAATATATCTAACTACAAACAACAGGAACACAATATAAATAATAGCTACGAGATATAAGATGAAATATAAAAGATAAGAGATAGAACAATTAAACCACAACACATAGAATTATAGTGGTTCGGCTACGAAGCTCTTCTTCGCCCTACTCCACTCCCCAAATATCCGACTCGAGATTTACTTATGTCAACAAGCTCCCTTCAGCGAGAAATCCGTACACTCGCTTATACAAATTCTGACACTAGCGTAAATGTCGAGTCATAATCTTAGCTAGAACCAATCTACCCCATTCACAAGAGTATTTTAAGGCCTAAAATACTAACCAAAACACATACAACACTTCCAGATTTATACACTATCCGGATCTACACAACTACATAATAATGATATAAAAAAGATCAAATCTAGAAGAAGATTGGAGTTAAACACTAATCTGCAACACTTCGTTTTTTGGCGAATACGAGTGTTCTTCTCTTGCACTTGTAGAGAGAAAGAAAGAATGGATCACTTAAACAAGATTAAGCAAGTTAGTGATCAAAGGTTTAGAGAGATGTAAAGAGATTTAGACAGAGAAATAATACATAAAACCGTGTGCAAAAGGATGCCAAAATACCTAAGAATATGTGGCAGTATTTATGAAAGAGAGAGGAGCGTATATTACTGGTGGACTGTCCCATGGTCCTCAATATATCTGGGCGCCCGTTTCTCCCCTATAAGGGTGCCTCCTAGTGGAACTCTACCGTTTTTTGTCTTTAGTTTGAGAAATGTTTATCTGGTGTAGTTTTGTCCTTTATGGGGGGAAACCAGATTTGAATATATTAAAACATTTCCTTATTAATAAAAATATTTTGTATATTTTTTATTTTTATAAAATGGTTTTATTACATTTGTAAAAATGTAAAGTTTAAGACAAAAAGGTATATATTTGATCACTAATCAAGTTTAATAATTTGTTTGTGCATACCTTAATTGATTTACGTCGAACTGGAAATTTACGACTAATAACGTGTATATGTTTATTTTTATCATAGACGTTTTTACATTTTGTTATCTTCAAAACGTAGAGAGGTCGAAAAATATAAATAACGTTTTTAGATATTATTTGTATTAACAATATTTATTTGTTCATATATATTTTTTAGCCAAGAACACGTTGATTTTTAGATATACGTGAGAATTTAAAAGTTTGGGTAAGAGATCGATTTAATTACAAAGGTGTGTGAAGGATATTGATCTAATTATAAAAATTTGAAAAAGATATTGGAGTAATTAGAAAAGTGAGAAGTGCATTGTTATAATATTCAACTTTAGTAAGATATACATGTAGCTGCCCCAAACGAAAATCTTTTATATAATAAAAGAAAACGTCAAGTTTTTCAAAAAAATAAAATCATTCGTTATTAAGTAATATAATTTATTTATTATTATTATTTTCTAAAATTAATCCAATTAAAAAACCCTAAATATTTCTTTATTTAGCAAAAATTTACAAAAATTCGTTTTCATATGTTTTTTCAAAAAAAGTTGTGTAAAAAGTATTATAATTTTTTTTAAGAGAACACGGGTTAGTTTCCCAATAAACTTATTGGGAATAAGCCCTGATACACAGACAACGCGTCACAAAATCAATTGAGCGTCTCCCACCACCCACATTAGATTAAATTCTCACACTATCATTCAACAATCAATCAAACAAACCCTAATTTTCTCTCTATTCAATTCTTCAAATTGATTCAAGGTATTATCCTTTATTCCTTTTTATGCTTATATAATTATATATTATTATAAAGAAGTTGAATTTTTTTATATTTGTGAGTGATAATTGACTTGATCACACGTTAGTTCCGTGATGCTTATATGACGTTTATGATTATGCTCGTTTAACTTTGGCTGTTAATTATCCTAATTGTAGACTGTGCTTTTGCTGTTTTGGTATGGCATTGAATTGTTGCATCCTATTTAATGATTAGATGATTTTTTTTGATATGCATAATAGTTTGTAAAATTTTCGTTTAGCCCTTGAATTGATGTTAGTGAACCGTAAAATTGGATTTAAATTACCCCGTTAATGAACTTTTATTTATGGTGGTGTGGTTTTAAACTAAACCAGTTTGGAAGATTTAGTTCACTTACTTCTACAGATTATTGTCACTACCATGTTAGTGTAAGAAAATGGTTGTGAATGTTTTATAGTGTCAACAAAGGAATTGTTAGCACATAACAAAAGATTTCACTTCCATGAGAATAGTGTTACACCACAAGTGTATCAGATTTTCTTAAGGGGTACTATATACACGCTATGTTCAGTAGCTAAACTACACGTTGCAGATAAAGAACCGGCAAGTTTTGAAACATATGTTACATGCTGGCCTATTGTCATGGCCCACTTTTAAATTTGCGTGTAGCGGGTCTGGTCAAAACTAGGTCCTAACCCGTGTAGTCCCAAAAAGTTACCCGGTGGACCCAGTTCTACTAGGATGAGATTAGCAGGTCTAAACACGATGCTTGGATCAAAAGTCGTTAAAAAAAATACCACATCATATGATTGTTTATGTAATGAGTATGTGATGTTATGTAGTTTACTTTTATGTGATTTAGTTATAATTCATAAGTAAGAAGTTTTAGCATTAATTCAATCTAGGGAAAAACAACTATCGGATAAATTTGTGTAGTTGGTGCCATGTCGTCATTTAGTTTAGTACGTCTAAATTTATTTTTATAAAAATCTTACAGCATATATAGATGGCGAAGTTAAGCACGGATTTGTTTAATATTTTTTTTACTGACTTAAGCGCTTAATTGTTTTTTGTATATTGGGATAGCTATAAAGCACTTTGAGGGTGTTTGGGTAAGCTTCTTTTAAGATGATTATATCCTTTTCAGGCAGGAAAATAGCTAAAAAACATAAGCTTTTGGATTGAGGCTTTTTAAAAACATGTAAGTTTTTTATTATATGCTAACCCAAACACCCTCTAAGTACAAGCTAGACATTATTTGGTACATGGGCCGTTTACATATCAGTAGGATAGTTATAAAGATGATTTTTTTGAACCGTTATCATCTGACTTTCGCTCTAATTCTGATCATTTTAAGGGTCATTTAAGATGTGTTGATAATCTTATTTAATGAATGCTTGCAGATATTGTCAACTCATTGGACGGGCAGATTTTAGGGGGAAGGAGTAGTATCTCAAACATTTGCTGATATAATGCTTTTTACGTGTCTGCTACTCTTCTATTCTGGCCATGCTAACCATTGTGGATTTTGAAGTGCATAGCTGATCACAAAGGTAGGTGGCATGATGTGTGGGTCCGGTAACAGGTCAAAATTGAACCAAGTTGATATTAGTAACACAAGCTAGGAATGGTTCACAAATCATAATTAAAATGAACCAGCAGGTGGGCTTTCCAAAGATTCATGGTTTATAGTAATGGTTTGCTGATTTGTTATGCATGTAGACTATTCCTGAGAGCAAGACCTACATAGAAAGAACTGAATTTTATTTCTCTCTAATTATTTTTGTAAACATCCTTTCCACACACCAAAAGTGTTAATTTTGATCTTAGTAGTTTACCTAATTATATTGCAGAAACTTTTCACTCACAACGATTTATTTATAAACTATACATAACAGTTGCATTGATGATGATTAAGAATTTGTAAAATTAGAGTTTGAAGTAAACAAGGAAAGTGAACATGAACAACATGTGAACCAGACCTAATTTCATCTGATGGATACCTAGTTACACCACAAATAAGCATTTATATTGTGACCTTCAGCGGATAGCAGCTTAAGAATATTTTATGAGCAAAACATTCAGGTAACTTAAAAAAACTCAGTCAGGCTCTTAGAATGGAACTGAGTTATTATAT
>BQNB010113033.1:0-22027 GCA_026074375.1 Tanacetum coccineum
TTGGTTTTTACACTTCTATATATATTTTATATTTTATTATATATTATATATATTTACGGTGTGAATCCGGCACGATCAAAATCTATTGGGTTTGACAACCCCGTTCGGGTGATTAGCTATCACTAGACAAACGAACGTATACCATGTCGAATATAGGATGTTGCGGGTTAGAACATCACCACGGGCAATGTAGGCCATTAATTTGGTATCCATACACGTCAAGCTTCAGTGTCATGAGCTTAGAGCAACGTAATTACATTTATATGATATCTGCATCTGTTGCATTATCATACACTTGGGGAAATCTTGTGGTCCTACAATATATGATTTATCAAACCTATGAATTCACCAACATTATTGTTGACGTTTTAAAGCAATGTTTTTCAGGGGATCAATAAGCACGAGGTGCGATGGATACATTGGTGGTTTTGATTTGGATGTCATGCATTAAAGATTTTGTCACATTTCATTTTGTTATCTGTCATGGGCTGAAAATCTTTGTATTTTGATCAAGTGAACAAGTTAAGCTTCGGGCTTATGTAACAATTACTTTGTTAAATCCAATGTATCATTTTCAAACGACTTTTTGGTCGTTCTATATATATCTTGTGTTATTGATCTGAGAAGTAACATGCCCCGGACCCATATTCCGCTGCGACCCAATTTGGGGGTGTTACACTAGTCATATGCCTGGAGCATCCACTGTCAAATATTCCTGTATCTTTTAAAGTAACTTGTGGATCACCCTGCATATCAAACAAAAAGGAATTAGTTTCTCTTAGGGACCCAAGCCATTACTGACTTAAGTCTGGTTGTTGGATCAACATATTCAAATTTCTTACAAATGTATGATCCACTATTTTTGGAGACATGATCAATAACTTTTCTTGTTGGTCTCCAAACCCAACATGCTGAGGACTTAACAGCATTAATCCCTTGTTTCCCAACAGCACTTGTAACCCTTTTTCCTTCAGCAGTATTAACAAAATTTACCTTAGTAGTATTAACTTTGTTAGACAAATTTCTGTTTTTAAGTGTTGTTTGTTGGTAAAAAGGTCTCCTAAATGGTGAATGTGTCTTCTAAAAAGCATTTGGTCTTGGTTATGATTCATAAAGGTTTGTGGTGCAGCAGTATTAATAGGCCTAGAAGTACTAACTGGTACTACTACTCTTGAAGAGCTTTGCCTAGCAGTATTAGTTGGTACTAAGCCAGACTTGGTTAAAACTGCTGTTGGTGCAAAATTTCTTCTAGAATTAGAGAAATTTTGATGATTAGTCCTCATAGTATTATTCCAAACTGGTCGAACTTCCCTTTGACCAGTTCCCTTTTGTTCATTGTTCAAAATAGTTTTTTGTACCATCTTTTTATCATGAAAATCACAGTCTTTAATTAGATGGTTAAAACTCCCACACACAAAAAAAGCTTTCTTTGTAACTTGAAATCCAACTCCTAATTTTTGAGTTTTCTTTTTATTCCAGTTTGTTCTTTTATTCCTAGGATCTTGACTAACTTTCCTAGGTTGATTAGCTTGCTCATGTTTATGTTGAACATTATCAGTTTCTTTTACTTCACACTTATCATCATCACTATCACAAAACTATTCTTCAATTATTAGGGCATCAATAGTTTTCTTAGTCTCATTAGAGGAGTTTTCACAAACACTTTTATTGACTTTTAAACTGTAGCCTTCAAATTCAGGCTTTTGGAACTCCTCAAGACTAGAGTTGGATAAATCAATAGTTAGGGGTGTAAATAAGCCTGTAGGTGGAGGTGCCACAATATTATAACTTTCAAACCCCATACCTTTTCTATTATTATCATAAATTTGACTCCCTATCAATTTATCTAAACTCTTTGAATCATTTTCAAAACTGTCAATTTTAATCTTATTACTCTCTTTTTCTTTCTTAAGATTTTCTATCTATGCATTAAGAGCATTTATCTTTGAGTCTTTAAATGAGGCATCCCTTTTTAAAACTACAATTTGTTCACAAAACATAACCTCATTCTTCTTGTAGAAGACAAGTTGTTCTTCTACATAGGCTAGACCTCTTTTATAGTTAGCTAAGTCAAACTCAGATTTATTAAACTCTACTCTTAAATTATCATACTGAGTTTTAAGAGTTTGATAGTTTTTAAGACAAGTGTTAGAACAAGTTTTGTCATTGAGTACCTCTGAGTCTGAGAAAGCCATAAGAGCCATGTTGGTAGGGACTTCCTCATCTGCCATAAAACTCCAATCAAAACCAGCTCCATCAATGACTACCATAGCTTTGGAAGAAGGTTCTTCCACATTCACAGTTTTTCTTGAGTTGTCTTGATTCCTTGGTCTGCTATCTTGGTGCCTTGGACTTCTGCACTCCCTTGCGAAATGTCCCATCTTATGACAATTAAAGCATTCTACTTTTGTCTTGTCATAACCAGCAGTATCACTTCCATTAATAGTGATCTTCTTACCAGTTCTTTGGTAATACTTCCTAGCTCTCATACTCAGCAGTGCCAATTGCCACTTTAAATCCATTACCCCGTTTTGTTCTCATTTTCTAACCCATTTTAAACTTAAACACCTATCAAAACTATTATAATCCTTAATATAAGTCCCTAGGAATCTATGGTAACCTATCATTTCCTAATCAAGATGTATACAATTAACGAAGCTAGAAAACTCAACAACCCAAAGCCCTAAATGAGCCCTATAGAACCCGAAACCAAAACCCTTTGCAAATAACCACTTTAACTATTTTTCCTTGCAATCAAAAACCTACATGACAAAGCTATTCATTCCTAAGCAGCTAACAACAAGCACCTCTCTTCAAATATCTTTCATTATATTGTTTAAAAATCACAAAAACTCCTTGTTCCTTCTAGTAGCTTACCGCGGCAAAAGAAAAGAGAGCTACACCTCACCAAAGCACCCCTACTTAACAAATTCATTATACTAGCTACAACACATCCCTAACTAGACCCTCTATGTGTCAAAACCAGATCATAAGCTTTGCTTACTCATTATACCTTCAAATGGGTATAAATAGGACTCTTATGTCTTCATTCTTCTTCATCCCCCACTTCCTCCTCTATAACCCTTACATAGAAGCAATCATTTTCTCTAATAGATCCTAAGTGATCTTAAGAAGTCTCAAGTTCAGAAAGGAAGCAAAAGAAACCAAGAAACAAAGCCCGGGAGTCGTTACTCTAGCCGTACGAAGCCAAAAGTCCCGATTCTGACCCGTTTCCAAGCTATAAGCTCAAACCAGGTTCTCTAAACTTATGATCTGTTTTTATAACGTCATAATGTTCATATGATCTTGCTAAAATCATAATATAAAGCTTTGAACTCAAAAACCTAAGTGTTATGCCTTTTTGATCCAAAACCGTACACCCGAAACCCTAATTTCATGTTTTTACTTAAACTATGGGTTAAACTTGTAAACTTTTGTTATAACCTATCCTAATAAGCTATTATAATGTTAAAATAAGTACTTTGATAAGTTATAAGAGAATTTGACCTTAAAACCCGTGCGTTTTCATTTTAAAACCATAATTTGACCCGTTTTACTTTTTAGCTTAACGAATCGTTAAATTAAACTTGTGTTATGTTAAAACTTCATATTTTAGTTTATTATAACTTATAAATGTCTATTGAAATGTTAAAATAAGCTTGCATGGCAATTTGGACATGTTTTGTAATTATAATCCATGCAAGGGGTATATATCGTAAATTTTAAAAACTTATAACTAAAAGGACTAAAAGTGTCATTTTATCAAAGTTATAACTATAGGGGTCTATTAATGTCCCCCAAAAAACTTTTAAAGTCAGGTTACTTGGTATATCAATAAAAGTTGAAGGACCAAAGTCGTAAAAATGCAAACCCTAGGGGTCTACTTGCAATTTTCCAAACCCTAGGGTCTAAAATGTAACATTTTGAAAAAGTATAAAATCATATTCAAAACATTACCAGACATAACTTTAATTAACGCTCCTCGTGGCTTACCATCTCTCCAGATATTGAATAAAATGCTTAAAACTTGTTTTTATGTTCTAATCTTAATCATTCATCATTGATGTGTTTGAGGTGTACTTTCAAAAATCATGTCCCCGGATCTATCTCATACCACAATACTACTAAGGGAGCATCATATTAATAAGTTTATCTTGTATTACGTTCTGTCTGAGTTTGTTGAGTTTAACGATTTAAAAAAGTGCCCTTCTCCACAAACGTTTACTAGAATGACTTCTAAACTATGATGGCCCGAACTGTTATGATATTTTTTATTATCAAAACAACAACGATATCGCAAAAACTGTATAATCCAATCCAACTAAGACTTGCCATAAATATTAACCCATGTTGTCCTGTGATTCCGTGTTGAAGCCGTTGCTTTCATTCCCTATACAATTCTATCATTTCCCTATACTGTCAAGGTGAGTTCATAGCCACGCATTTCAATATTTCAAAATGTTTTTAATAACCGCCGAGAGTGAATACATGCTATACAAAATGAATGCAATTATTTCACATTTATATTCAATTTACTATTGCCTAATAACTTCTTTGCCTTTAAGTCCCCTATAATCATGAACCGTTAATTACTCTCCGTAGTAAGCGCGAATGTTTGTGAATATATATCTTTGGGTTGACTCCCCGCTGGCGTATTCCAGTAACGATAACCAATTGCACATCATTAGAAATCAAGCGGGTATTTTGGCAAAGGTGCCTGCAGGGGCAATATTATCATTATACACCTAATGCTCGATTCATTGCTAATGCAATATAAATTATGATTTCATATTAGTGTATATCAACGTAACCCAAATATCAGCATTTGCATTCAAATTATATTACTTAAACCTAATGGATTTGACTCAACCTTTTGTTGGACTTTTATCATGTTTTAATCTCAGGTAAACAAATGGCAACGGAGTGGCGTGACATGACGATGGAAAAAAAACCGTTAATCATTCCAAACTTATTGTATAGATTTTGGGAACCCTCAATTGTAACAAACTCTGAAGAAAAATGATGAGAAACTTATTTCAAAAACATACTCTTTTTGATTCGTTTTCTATGATTATGACTGTTGTACCTTGAAGTAATACCCCAGATTAGCTTCCGCTGCTATCGTAAAAATGGGGGTGTTACAGATTTGGTATCAGAGCCATGGTTATAGAGAACAAGGTTAAAACCTTACTATAACTACTTTTTCTTTTTTCCCCATCCAAGAAAGTCCTCGCCGTGCCGCTATATCTCCCCTGAAAGTTATTAAAGTTACATAACTATTATATTACTAAATAAATAACTTATGTTATTAAGCAGAACGATGTCTTCCCCCGACCATCCTACTGCTAATTTGGAGGATGCCTTTTCTTCCAATTTCCCAAACTATGTTCCCCCGGCTTCACCGGATTATATTCCGACCTCTCCAGGGAAAACTTACTCTAGTGCTTCCAATTTATTTGGAATTGCCCCGCTAACTTCACCGACCCTTTCATTATTTCCCGATGATCCTTACATGAAAGCTTTACAAGCTTTCTATATTGAAAAATCACCAATCCTGCCTCCAAATATCATACCTCCTAAAACTCAAGAATTCTTTCTCCCAGAAGGACTTCTTTCACCAATGCAGTTATCTCCATCTACCCCATCCCAACCTAAAGCTCTTGTGATTGGAGAAACTTCCCGGAAATCAGCTATCAAACGTCATGAAGAGCAAATTCAGGGTATCCAATGTTATCTAGAAGAAATCCCTCCTGAACGTTTTGAACAGATTGAAAATGGCCATTCGAAAGTCTCGTTAAAGGACAATAATCATACCATCGTGATTTTGACGCCTAGCAGCAGAACTCCAGCAATCCTCATACTCATATCACTAAACTCCAAAGAAAGCAAATATGATCTAACCCATAAGATCATCCTTATCTCGCTATAGAATTGCTGATTGGGCATAAGTCATCATGATATGGAACTCGTTGTAACACCCCCAAAATACAACAATTCAGCGGAATACCACGATGGGGTTCTACTTCATACTACACAGCGCTAGATACAAGAGAAAACGACCGTATCTAAGTGGTCATTTGAAAAGTAATTCTTCGTTGAAGTTAGTATCAAAAAGCTGAATTTGATATAACAAAATGTCCCATAATTGCAGCACATAATATGAAAAGCTTTAATGTATAGAACTCCAATGCACTTCAAGAAATCCGAGGCATAGATATTTACCTAAAAAGTAAAAGAGAAAACATGCTAAAAAGTCAACATAAAGTTGGTTGAGTTCATAGATAGTTTAAATATGAATGAAATACCCACTGTATCATCACAGTACCATGTAAAAATCCCAAAGATTTTATAAAGAATGCACGACACATTTTATGTCACCCAAAAGTACCAATCTTATCCCAAAGATTTTTATAAAGAATGCATGACAAATTTTATGTCACCAAAAGTACCAATCTTATCCCAAAGATTTTTATAAAGAATGCATGACAAATTTTTATGTCACCAAAAGTGTATCCCTGGCACCCCGTGCCTATTGATTTCCTGAAAATAATATATACAAGGTAGGACCGCAAGAATTTTTAGTGATAATGCAACACATGCAGATCTCACAAAACTAGATTACATTTACACTAAGCTCATGACACTGAAGCTCGACAGTCTTGTTCGCATAATATTGCTACTCAGCCCGTAATGATGTTTTAACCCGAAAACATCCCAAATTCGACATGCTATAACGTTCGTTCTCGGTGATAGCTAGTCACCCGAACGGGGAGGTCGTTTCCCGAATAGATCTATTAAATAACATTCGCGCTCACATAATGTAATTCCCAACTACATCTATGCAATTGACAGTTCATAATAGTGGGCTTAACGGGTAATCTGCTACTTAGCAAACATGCATGCAATATTGCGTCCAATTTGGTAAAAAACATCATGTTTGTGTCCATTTATAAAACGAGCATATTTTCCACCCAAAAATATATTAAACCGGTTATCCACAACAGTTAAAAGTGAGGCTATGAAACTCATAATATCCTTTAAAAACAATCACATTGTTATAAGATAACACAGTAAGTAAAGAGTTTGTAGACAAGCATGTATTCCCCCTCGCGGGTTTATAAACATTCAAAAGATTGAAAAGCGAGGTTATGAACTCACATTGATGATGAAGAACGATTGGCAGATAGGCATCTAATATGCACAATACGAACAGAAGGCGAAGCGGCTCGATCAAGAAGTTGCAACTAATCTTAACTGCTAAGATCCACTAGCCTAGGATAATATATTTGGGTTTCCCGATGAATGGTTACATCAACGCGACGCGTTGATAAAGATTTAGATTTAACGTTGTAATGGTTTGGTGGTTGGTTAAATAAATAAATTGAAAATAAACGCAACGTATGTAATATATTATGTATATATTACATATGAAAATAACCATTATATAATTAGTACTGCGAATTATATAACATATATAGTCAACCCAAGGATTTCTGAAAAGTATATAGTACCTTGCAGGTATTATATAATAAGTGTGAGTAAAATAATTAAACCAATTAGTTTGACTTGTTTTCTGAAATCACCGCTTAATAAAATAAAGGTTCATGTATAAACGTAGTCGTACGTTTTAAGATTTCCAATTATGTTAAACAATGTCTGTAAAGCCCTTTTACAACAATTATTAAGTTACCTTTTAGCTGATAATTATAAAATATAAATTAATATTTTATAACTTATATTTCATTTCCTCGACGAATCGCGTCTAACATAATCGACTCATTGTAAAAATATAGTTTTCGCCCGTTGTCAGGTTATTGTATAGTTATACTTTAATATATTTTAAAATATAACTTTAGCTCCTTTATTGGTTTATAAAACAATATACGTTTTAGCGGACCATTAATAGATATAGGAAGTTTATATAATTTCATCGTGACTTTCCCGTTTATATATCGTTTTCCAGTTTCGCAAAACTCGACGTTTTCCCTAAAATCAATATGTTGCAATTTTTAACGTTTCCATATTTCAATGCTCGCGTTTTTAGATATACCATATATATATATCATTATACTTAAATTAAACCAAACTAATAAGTCTTATATTTATTTAACCGATTAAACCACCAATTATTATTTATCCGGTTTTAATATTTGTTAAAAACCTTATGTCGTTTGTATTTGTTAGATTATACAACCAAACTCACCCTATGTGCGATTTGTGTCCAACCAAACGCACCCTTGTGCGATTCCTACTAAACCGAACGCACCCTATCTTGGTGCAATACCAAACCGAGCGCACCCTTGGTGCGGACTCGAGAACCAAACGGCCCAATGGCTGTTCCAACAGCCAAACGCCCCTTTCCGCTGCAAAACCAAATGTACCCTATGCTGGTGATTTTAACCCAGTCCGAACACCCCGCTGACCCGAACAAACGAACACCCCTAACTGCTAACCCGCAACCAGACGCACCCTTTTCAGAAATAACCACAAACCCACGCACCCTAATCTGTTATGAACCAACCAAACGAACACCCTTTTCTGTTGTAACAGCCAAACGTCCCTTAGTTATGTTAATACAACCAAACACACCCTAATCCGACACCCTCCCCGCTGTCCACAGCCAAACCCAACGCATACCCCGGCTGTTTCGACAGCCCAACCCGACAACCCTTGCCCCCCGGCTGTCCCGGCTGTCCCACAGCCTATCCCGACCCCAAACGCACCCTCGTCGGGTGTTATAAACCCACAAACAACGCACCCTTGCTGCTGTGAACCCACAACCAACGCACCCTAATCGCACCGAGCAACCAAGCAACCCTTTTGTCATCAATAACCCGAAACAAACACGCCCTCCGCGACTGTTTAAATAAACCACCCGCACCAAGGGGTGGCGGCTGTGGTGGTGTTATTACAACAGAAACAAACGCACCCAATACCGGCTGAAAACCACCCAACCAAACGTACCTCTGTTGTGACAATCAAACGCACCCGTCGTGGTGGTTATAAAACCACGCGCACCCTTGGGAGGTGGCGGCTGTGGTGGTGGTTTCGGTGGAGATGGGGGCGGGGTGACGGGGTGTTGATGATGATAAGATGATGATGGTGGATGTTGTGTGGTGATGATGTTGCTGGTGGTGGTGCTCGCGTGCTCCATGGGAGCAGCGGCGGAGTGGTATCCCGGAGGGGATGGGCGGCGCGTGGCCGGAAGTGAGCTGGTGGATCGGGGAGATCCGGAGATGGAGCTCGTTTTTGGTGTTGGCCGAAAAATCCCGCCGGAAAAGATTTCCAGCGGCGGCGCGACGGTGGTGGCCGGCAATGGTCGCTGGAGATGGTGGTGGGGCGGTGGCCGGATAATGTGGAGAGGGAGAGAGTTATAAACAAATGTGTGTGTATATTTTAGATGGAAAATGAAAATTTTGTATATAAAAAAAGTATTTATATTAACACTTTAAAGATAAATGACAAGTGTTGGATACTTGAGGGACCAAATGTGTAACTTTTTCATATACTTTTTGATAAAAGCGGTTCGGGACTCATTTGAGCGAATTAACGGATGATTCAACTCTTGAAACTTGCGCCATTGTTTTCCGAACAATTTTTCTGATAAAAATGAGTATTTACTTGATAATGTTTCATAAATATTTTATAACATTTAATAATATATCTGTTATTCATTTTGTGAACCTTTCGTCTGTCCGAAATAAAATTGGATTTCAACTCGAGTATTCGCGTTGTCCGCAACGCTTTTAATTAAAATGATGAATAATTTATTTAATATTTTTATTAAATAAATACTGATAATTAAAAACAAATTTAATTGTTTTTGTGTGTCCGCGTTGTATATTTGTTCGAAAAATGTTTGCGGTGCTGTTTTAGCCTTTTTCGACTCGTTTCCAGGTCTCGGGCGAAACTGAAAAGTTGTCAGGAATGTCGTTTCACATCGAATTGCTTTAGGGTCCGAGCGTAAAACTGATTTAGATGGTATGTATCCTTAATAAGATCAAGCCAGTCCCGAAAGTCAAATAGATAAACTAGTCTCAAAAATCCGAAAAATTCTCGGATGTTCAGTACCTTACCCCTTAAAGAAATCTCGTCCCGAGATAAAATCTGTGTATCCGCTTAGTGTGACAAGAAATGACTTAAGATTTACTAAACAGTTGAACAAGACCTGAGTAAACTTAAATTCAGCAATATTCAGGTGTTTTTTCGACAACCTCTTAATATACATAAATTTCGGCTAGGTTGACAAGAATCTAATCCATTAGAATATGTTAAACTTAGGGAAGCACGTTTCACAAAAGGTTTAAAATTATATAAACGCTTTATGAAAAAGCCCTTAATAGTGCAACACACAATCACACCAAAGGAGAATGTGTAGTCGCCGTGGTTATGTCTTAAGGCAGAGTCTCGTTTCTGCTATCTGTAATGTTCGATGATTCACATCAACATGGCTTATGTATGAAAGTACCCCCACTTACCTGGCAGTACTTAATTCGTAAAATCAGACATTAAATTGGTGTACTATTTGTCTGCCAATGAATTTAATTCAACTGAATACTATATCGACATATGCTTATCTTGTTTAAGGTGGTTTCATCACTTAGTTGATAAAGTTTGTACAATCTGGGACCACTCCAGGACCCAACAACAGCAACCATAACGTCAATAATATAACAAATAGTGATGGGATACAGAGGGTGAGGACCCTCCGAGAAAACAATATCCCCAGAATAAAATTCAATAAATGAGAGGAGTCGGTAGATTGGGAGCTCGCTGAAGATCCTTATGCGATAGACGGCGGATTATGGTACTCAGTCGTTAGTTCGATGAATCAGCTCCATTAGCTCAAGTGTGTAACACATCTGTTAGTTCCACGAACAGTTCATGATTGCGAGGATTGGCAACGGCAAGAGTAATAACTCAAGAATGAGATAAGGTAGTCCCAAGTGAGGCCTTAAGATTCTGTCGAGTGGTAGAACACGATTGTGTTTCTAGACCCTTTTCAACAGATTCTGGCGATTTTCGAATTTAGGTTCATACTCGTGTCATATCGGATACCATTAAGCCCACTCATTTATAATTCATTATTTGCATAAAGAAGCGTCCTAATTTATGTAAATAATCAATTGATAAACTTATGGTTCGGTGATTTATAATTTATTTATTTAACTGAAAAGGCGTCCCAATCCTTTCAAATAAACATATTATAAATCATCCTACTTAATAATTCCCGATGCAATACGCGTACTCACATAACCTTCAAGGTGATGGATGACATGACGATGCATGTGCTCTATACCCAAAAATATCGACCTAGAGTTCAAGATAGGTAATGAGTACCTTGGTTAGAGTAACCCAGGTAAAAGTCTCGATGAACCAGTCAACATAGCAATTATCATATAAATCCTCCTATTACAAGTCCCGCCTATACAAGACTTGTAATACTTAGATTTATACATAATCCCATGTAACCAAAAATTATAACGGTCTTCGTGTAATACAATATAGTATAAAGCTATGAAGAAAATTAATGTCCTTAGAGACCATTGTTTAACTTACAATGCCCGAGGACGAAATGAAACCATTGTGCAACTCACAATGTCTAGGAAGTAAAATGAGACCATTGTATAACTCACAATGTCTAAGAAGCAAGATGAGACCATTGTATAACTCACAATGTCTAAGAAGCAAGATGAGACCATTGTATAACTCACAATGTCTAAGAAGCAAGATGAGACCATTGTATAACTCACAATGTCTGACGAGTAGAATGAGACCATCGTGCAACCCACAATGTCTTAAAAATATTCTGGTATTTATATAATAATTCTTATATAAATAAGCGTACGATATACGCGAAAGGAATGCAAGCACATATATATATTATATATATGTATGCCACGTAAGCACTTAATGCAGCACGTAACGTAAGCACATAAGCAAGTAGCGTGTATGCACTTTGAAAATGTTTGTTGTGATGCAATGTTTGTGAAAACGACTATAGTCTAGGGTAAAATATGCAACCTAGTTCTCTATAGCCAGTGCTCTGATACCAATCTGTAACACCCCCAAAAATACAACAATGCAGCGGAATACCACATGGGGTGCTACTTCATAATACACAGCGCTAGATACAAGAGAACGACCTCTAAGTGTCGTTTGAAAAGTAATCTCGTTGATTTAATCAAAATCTGAATTTGATATAACAAAATGTCCCATAATTGCATCACAATGAAAAGCTTGAATGTATAGACTCCAATGCACTTCAAGAAATCCGAGCATATAATTTCCCTGAGAAAAACATGCTTAAAAAGGTCAACATAAAGTTGGTGAGTTCATAGATTAGTTTAAATATGAATGTAATCCACTGTATCATCACAGTACCATGTAAAAATCCCAAAGATTTTATAAAGAATGCACGACACATTTTATGTCACCCAAAAGTACCAATCTTATCCCAAAGATTTTTATAAAGAATGCATGACAAATTTTTATGTCACCAAAAGTGTATCCCTGGCACCCCGTGCCTATTGATTTCCTGAAAATAATATATATAAGGTAGGACCGCAAGACTTTTTAGTGATAATGCAACACATGCAGATCTCACAAAACTAGATTACATTTACACTAAGCTCATGACACTGAAGCTCGACGATCTTTCTTGCAATTAAACTATATATTGCAATTTACGCCCATATGGATGTCTAACCCTAAACATCCTAAATTCGACATGCTATAACGTTCGTTCACGGTGATAGCTAGTCACCCGAACGGGGAGGTCGTTTCCCGAATAGATCTATTAAATAACATTCGCGCTCACATAATGTAATTCCCAACTACATCTATGCAATTGACAGTTCATGATAATGGGCTTAACTGGGTTATCGTTACTTAGGCAAACATGTAATCAATACTTGCGTCCAATTTATAAAACAAAGCATGTTGTGTCCATTTATAAAACGATGCATATTTTCATCCCAAAAATATATATAACCGTTATCCAAAACGAGTAAAAGTGAGGCTATGAAACTCATAATATCCTTTAAAAACAATCACATTGTTATAAGATGACCCAGTAAGTAAAGAGTTTGTAGACAAGCATGTATTCCCCCTCGCGGGTTTATAAACATTCAAAAGATTGAAAAGCGAGGTTATGAACTCACATTGATGATGAAGAACGATTGGCAGATAGGCATCTAATATGCACAACACGAACGGAAGACGAAGCGGCTCGATCAAGAAGTTGCAACTAATCTTAACGGCTAAGATCCACTAGCCTAGGATAATATATTTGGGTTCCCCGATGAATAGTCACATCAACGCGACCCGTTGATAAAGATTTAGATTCCTAAGTTGTAATAGTTTGGTGGTTGGTTAAATAAATAAATTGAGAATAAACCCAAAGCGTGTAATATATTCCGTATATATATTTCATGTGAAAAATAAACCCTTATATAACTCATAGGATAATGTGTTTGGGTTTCCCGATGAATTGTTTTGTCAACACGACACGTTGATAAAAGATTTAGATTTAATCTTTGAAATGGTTTGGTGGTTGGTTAAATAAATAAATTTAGAATATTCTCAAAGTGTGTAATATATATACTTTATATATTACATATGAAAAATAACCCTTATATAATTCTTACCGTGAATTATATCATAAAAACGATCAACCCGAAGATTTTTGAAAAGTATATAATAATTTGCAAGTATTATATAAAATGTGTGAATAAATAATTAAACCCTAATTATTTCGACAGCAATTCAATTGGTAACAGACTTTGAATAAAAGCAGACAAATGTCTTAAGGTTATAAATTTAACAACCGATGTTTGTACCCGTTCGTAACCATTATAAAATATAAATTAATATTTTATAAATTATGTTTCGTTTCTTTGACAAGTCGTATCTAAAACAGTCATCTTAATGTAAAAATATAGTTTTCGTCCGTTGTCAGGTTATTGTATAGTTATATTTTAATATCTTTTAAAATATAACTTTAGTCTCTTTATCGGTTTCTAAAATAATATAAGTTTTAGTAAACCATTACTAAATATAGAAATTTATATAAAATTTCTTCATGACTTTCCCGTTTATATAACGTTTTCCGTTTTCTTAAAACTCTACGCTTTTCCTTTAATCAAAATATATTGAAATCATTCGTTTTTCAATATTTCAAATGCACGCGCTTTCTAGTTATAATATATATGTTGCAAGTATTCACGTTTCCATTTTTCCAACTCCCGCGTTTATCAGATATGACATATATGTTCACATTGTTATATCGAAACTTACAAACTAATAAATATTGTATTTATATAACCCTTAACCGCCCCTTTTGTTCCGATTTATAAATTATAATCTCGTTAAAATTTTAATATATATTTATTGTTAATTCATCTTAACTCACTTAATAAATATTATATTTATTTAACCCAGTTTTAAAACCACTAATAAATTGTTATCCAGTTTTTAATATTTATTAAACTTTAGTTATTTGTATTTTGGCGTTTTGATAATATAAACCAAACAAACCTGTCGGTTCGTTGAACCATACGCACTTCTTGTTGTTTTAAACCGAAGCATACTCCCCCGTTGGCTGTCAACCCCAAAAAACAGAACACCCCCAGCTGTTATAACTAACCAAATGTACCCGTTTTGGCAATTTTGCCAACCAACACACCCGTTGCTAAACCCACAGCCAAACGCCCCTTGCGGGCTGTCACAAACCAAACGCACCCTAACCGGTGCCAACCCACAAACAAACATGCCTCTTGTGGTGATACATCAACCACACGCACCCCTCCTTGGTGCTGCGACAACCCAAACGCACCACTAAGTGCCGATAAATAAACTCACCCAACGCACCCTCACCGGTTTTTATACCCGGCTGTTACCACAACAACCCGACCCAACCCACAATCAAACACCCCTAGCTGCTAACCCATCCCGACAGCCCAACCCCCCCGGCTGGTCCCCGACTGTTAGCACATAACCCAACCACACCACTCATAACGTACACCCCTAGCTGCTAAACCCAACGCGACCCCGGCTGTCCCACAGCCCGACCCGACACCCCTCCCCCCTGCGGCTGCCTTGCACCGAACAACCAAACAAACAAACACCCCCCCTCCCCGGTGGAGGTGTTTAACCATCGAAACCACCATGACACCCCCCCTTTTTTTGTTATAACCCTACTCAAACACCCCTACTTGGGGTTATTTTAAATCCAAACGCAAACCAATCCCGACATTTCTTTGTTCCTCCCCGGCTACCCCCGACAGCCGACCCGGCTGTCCTCGCTGTCAAACGCACCCCTCGGGTGTTATACCCGCAAAACAAACACACCCTTGGCTTCTATACTAGAACCAACGCACCCTAATTGGTTTATAAATGAAACCAAACGGACCCTTGTCGGGTCTGACCCGAAACCCGAAGCACCTTTGTGGTGTACAACAGTGGTGGCGGGGATGGTGGTGGTGTTGGTGATGATGGTGGTGATGGGTTGCGGCTGTGGTTGCCGGATGGGGAGGGAAGAGGGCGTGGAGGGAGTGTGGTATCTTTAAATAAATTCAAAAATTTCTTTTTTTTTTTTGTAGGGGTTGGTTAGATCGGCTCACGAGGAGCATTCTTGAAGTCGCCGGAAAAATCCCGCCGGAAAAGTTTTCCGGCGGTGGAGCAGTGGCGGCGGCGGTGGCCGGAGGTGGTGGCCGGCCGCCGGTGGGTATGAGAGGGAGAGAGAGATTTTTGGAGAGTGTGTGTTTTTATAAAAGATGGAAATGAAATGATATGAGATGAAATGAAATATTTATATATATATAAAACTAAAATGACAAGTTATAATAGTAGAGGGTTTATTTTGTAAATGTTTATATAATTTTTGATAATTATCGGTTCGGGACTCATTTGAGCGACTTAACGGATGATTGAACTCTTGAAACTTGCGCCATTGTTTTCCGAATCATTTTTCTGATAAAAATGAGTATTTACTTGATAATGTTTCATAAATATTTTATAATATTTAATAAAATATCTGTTGTTCATTTTGTGAACCGGTTTCGCTTTGTTCGAAATAAAATTGGATTTCAACTCGAGTATTCGCGTTATCCGCAACGCTTTTAATTAAAATGACGACTAATTTATTTAATATTTTTATTAAATAAATACAGATAATTAAAAACAAAAATTTAATTATTTTTGTGTGTCCGCGTTGTATATTGTCGAATAATGTTTGCGGTGCTGTTTTAGCCCTTTTCGGCTCGTTTCCAGGTCTCGGGCAAAACTGAAAAGTTGTCAGGAATGTCGTTTCACATCGAATTGCTTTAGAGTTCGAGACGTGAAAACGTGTTTTAGATGGTTGTTCTTGTAAGTCAAGCCAGACCTAAAAGTCAAAGGGTAAAATGATTATCTAAAAATCCGAAAATTCTCAGATGTTACATGGACACTCACAATAACTTGGTTATACAATCATATGCATATCTCACGGCGAGATATAATATTGGTTTTTACTTATGGACGCAACAACTATACTAAACTTTTATGATTACGGATTTAGCTTAGGTTGCATGAACTGTAAATCACTTGGAGGGTGAGTGCGAATGTTATAAAATAGATCTATTCAGGATTGACAATCCCCATTCAAGGGATTAGCTATCATTGGGCCAACGAGCGTTATGACATGTCGGAACATGATTGGTTAGGTCTACAGGGCCAACAACACATACACATGAACTTTTACTGTGCCTTGAATAAAGTGGCATACATACAAGTCTATGTCGCAGTTTCATGAACTTAGGGGGCAATCGTAATCACATAAGGTGACTATTGTATTAGATACAATGGTCAGGCATACTTTACAAACGCTTTGTTCCAATTATACTTAACATTTTGGTGACTATTATAAGGATTGAAATGGTCATGCATATTTTGCAACTCTTTGATTTCTAA
Source organism: Tanacetum coccineum (assembly GCA_026074375.1). Taxonomy (NCBI): domain Eukaryota; kingdom Viridiplantae; phylum Streptophyta; class Magnoliopsida; order Asterales; family Asteraceae; genus Tanacetum; species Tanacetum coccineum. The sequence continues at coordinate 16,951 of BQNB010113033.1, forward strand.
AAATCATACATATCTTTTGGAAGAACATTTAAGGATAGAAACGGTCATACAAAACATTGGTTCAACGTTTATACTTACAAAAACCTATGAACTCACCAACTTTATGTTGACCCTTTTAAGCATGTTTTTCTCAGGTGAATTAGATGCTTGGCCTAATTGATGTGTACTAGAGTCTAAATTTGACAAGATTGCATTTATGGATTTCTACTTACATATAAAAGATCAAATGTCGTTGGGTTGTTTTCAAGCTTTTCATTGTGATGCAATTATGGGACAAATGTTATATCAATTTCAAGGAAATCAACGAGATTACTTTTTAAACGACACATTTAGAGGTCGTTCTCTTGTATCTTGTGTTGTTGTATTATGAAGTAACACTCCCGGACACATTTCCACTGCGACACATCTTTGGGGGTGTTACATAAAGAAGGAATTATGCTTGGACACAAAGTATCCAGAGCAGGCCTAGAAGTAGACAAAGCAAAAAATCAACGTAATCTCTCAACTTCCACCCCCTACTAATACCAAAGGTATTAGAAGTTTTCTAGGACATGCAGATTTCTACCAAAGATTTATTAAATATTTTTCAAAAATTACATGTCCTCTCACCAAGTTCCTTGAAAAGGATACCCCATTCAAATTTAATGACGAATGTCTCAACGCATTCAATTTGCTTAAAGAAAAACTCATGTGTGCTCCTGTGATCATAAGCCCAAATTGGAACATTCCGTTCTAACTTATGTGTGATGCAAGTGATTTTGCAATTGGAGCAGTCTTAGGTCAAAAATACGGTAAACACTTTCACCCAATCAACTTTGCATGCAAAACCGTCAATGCAGCTCAGCAGAAATACACTATTACGGAAAAAGAACTTATGGCTGTAGTCTTTGCATTTGACAAATTCCAATCATATATGGTATTATCAAAGATAATTGTTCATACTAGTCACTCAGCTTTAAGGCAATTATTTAAGAAACAAGACGTTAAGCCATGCCTTATTCATTGGATATTGCTTCTGCAAGAATTTGATATAGAAATAAAAGAAAAAAAGGTACAGAAAATGTTGCTGTAGACCACTTATCTCAGATTGAAAAGGATGAAACAAGTGATGACAGTGAAGTAGACGATAATTTTCCTAGAGAAACTCTTATGGAGATAAACACAAAAAACAACCCATGGTTCGCAGACTTTGCAAACTACCTAGTAAGTGATATTATACCTAAAGGAATGAGGTACCAGCAGAAGAACATATTTTTCTCTGACCTCAAACACTAATTTTGGGAAGAACCCTACCTCCTCAAAGTATGTTCTGACGGTATGATTAGACGTTGTGTCTCAGGACCCAAAACTCGTATCATTTTAGATCAATTTCACCACGGACCTATTGGAGAACATTATGGACCAAACACAATCGCAAAAAGGTTCTAGACTCAAGGTTTTACTGGCCAACAATCATTAAAGAAGCTCATACTCAAGTTTTCCTATGCAAAGCATGTCAAAATACTGGAAGTATTTCAAAACGTGATGAGATGCCCTTAAACAACATTCAAGTATGTGAAATTTTTGACATATAGGGTATCGATTTTATGCGAACCTTTCCAAAATCATACAAATCCGAATATATCCTAGTAGCTGTCAACTATGTATCTAAGTAGGCTAAAGCACAAGCTCTACCAACCAACGATGCAAGAGTTGTTATTACTTTTGTGAAGAAACTATTTTCCATTTTGGTATGCCCAAAGCTCTCATAAGAGACCAAGGAACGCATTTTTGCAACAAAATAATGGAAAAGACAATGAAAAAATATGGAGTTAACCACCGGTTTTCCACATCATACCATCCTCAAACAAGTGGTCATGTTGAAAATATAAACAGAGCCCTAAAAAGAATTCTTAAAAAGACTGTTAAATATAATCCCGCTATCTGGTCAAGAAAACTCGATGATGCTCTGTGGGCTTTTCATACTGCTTATAAAACACCAACCGGTACCACACCATACAAACTCATATACGATAAAAATTGCCACTTACCCCTTGAAATTAAACACCGTGCATACTGGGCCCTAAAGAACTGTAACCAAGATCTCATTGCTACTTGTGGGAAAAGAATGCTCCAATTACACGAGTTAGATAAACTCCAGCACCAGGCCTATGAAAACTCTCGTCTATACAAAGAAACAACAAAAGTATGGCATGACAAAAACTCAAAATGAGGAAAGAATTCAAACATGGAAATAATGTGCTACTATTTCATTCTAAGTATAAATTCAAACAACCTAAGCTCTGATCTCGCTGGTTAGGAACTTACGTCATGAAATATTCAATAATCCATCATGGATAGTTGAACCTATTGGTAAAAGATGGAAAAAAACATTTCATTTTTTGTTTTAAACGGCCATGGACTGAAGTTATATCATAAAGAAGAAGATTATAATGACACAAGGGAAGAAGTCACTCCCTTTTTCTCCAAAGAATGAACCTTGGAAGTACGATTCTAGCTAATGACTCTTCTTAAAAATTAAGCGCTTCTCAGGAGGCAACCTGTGCTTTAGCTTATTTTCCACTTAAGTGTGGAGGAGTCCCTCTTTCACTCATTTTTCTAAAAAAACAAAAAAATATTTTCTCTTTTGTGTATTTTGTGTTGGGTTCAGTTCTTGAGCCCTTCAGTCTTTCAGTAGATTTAAACATTAAATCCACTACGTATTACTCAAGCTGAAGTTCTTCAGTTTGAGTCGCTGAAGTTTTCTTCAGCGTCAGCTCTTCAGGTCCTTAGAAGATTGGGAAGTATCTTCACTTCAGTTTATGCAGCGGTACAAAAACTGAAGAAGGCCATTGGTTGGAGCTTCAGTTTAGTTTGGTTGACAATTCCAAGCTGAACGTAGTCTATCTCCTTAACAGAAGCTGAAACATGTTATTTCACTTCTAGAAGGTTTACAAGGCGGGGAAAAAGTAGCTTTATGTAAAAGTAATAAAGAAATTCATTTGAAAAAGGTGCTTCTTAAGTCTAGTTTAGAAGTACATCGTTTTTCCTTAAAGGTCGATACCCTGGTACTTTAAAGCATGCAACATTTAATGCTTATCCCACCCACCCCATTAGCATGCTGTGCCATGTGTAATAGGTTAATACCAACTCTGTCACAACCCATCTTTTCCTTTACTACTAAAAGGAGATGGATTCCCAGAGTAAATGCTATCTCTTCCATCTAATAGTGTTAACCACATTCTATGAGTTCACGAGCGTCGCAGCCCAGCCAATTAAAAACTGACTCGTACCACTAAAAGCTAAAGCTTTATTTTGGTCATAACAAGTTTGTTTTCTTACTCTCTTAACTTTGGTTAGAGTTTAAGTTCGAATGAGATAACACCCCAATTGTCATTCAACCACCTTGCTATTCTGCAAGTAAGGTGTGTCATATATTCTTTATTAGATTCTAATAAAGTCTTATACATTGAAAAGTACTTCTGTGTGTTTTAAACTTGTTCTTTATATTGCTTATATATATTTGTTTAAAACTCACTTCGTTGCCATGGAATTTTGATAATGCTTAACTTGATAAACCATATATCAGATTCCAAAGGACCAACAAGTGGTATCAGAGCACTTTGATTTATAAAACCTTTTCAAAGTTTTTTTAACTGCTCAAAAGATTTTTAAAATCAAGATACATCTTAAATGGCAGCAGAAGTACCACAGACTCTTGAATATAGGGGTGACCAGCTAAATGCCGCTCCTGTACTAGAGGTGGAAAATTTTACCAATTGGAAAAAAAGGTTCATGTGCCATATCCTTGGTATTGAACCTTAGTTTAAGAATATCATCAAAAATAGTCCTTTTATCCCCATAATTAGCTGGTCAAAGGAAGCCAGAAGGACAATGGACTGCAGATGAGAGAAAGGCTGCTAACTTAGATCAGCGACTCAAAAGTCTCATCATGTCCGTCCTTCCAGATGACCAAATGAATTCTGTCATAAACTGCTTAACTGCAAAATCTACTTGGGATGACCTGATACTATATCATGAGGGGCCCTCTAATGTGAAAAAAAGTAGGGTCATGGACCTGAAATTGTGCTATAACACCTTTAAATTCAAAAAGGTGAATCTCTAACACAAACTTTCATCAGATATAAAGCTTTGATGAATGAATTAGTAAATGATGGCATTAAACTTTCAAAGCTTGAAATAAATACTGGTTTTATAAATGGGTTACCAAAGAAGTGGCTAAGTTTCTGCCAAAGTCTCAGAAACACAAATCATGTGAAAGATTCTGAGCTTGCTTCTCTATTTGGTTAACTCAAATATGAAGAAAACCTAATAGACATTATTTATGAGACTGAAAAGAGCAAATCTCTTGGCTCTGCAACACCTTTGTCAACTGACTTCTTTTCCACCTTTATTGTCCACGACTTTCAAGATAGTCCTGATGATGAAGAGGATACAAGAAGCAGTCATGAGTATCTAAATGACTTAGAGGAAGAATACCAAGCAAGAGCTCTTTTAGCCAAATCTAAAAGTTTTTTCAAAAAGGGTACTTAAAGGTTTAGCAATGCAAAAGCAACTGACCAAACTGAATGCCACAAATGTGGCAAGAAGGGTCATGTTGTAATATATTGTTTGTCAAAAACATCAGTTCCTTCATATTAGTCACCTTTTCAACCAAAACTTCTCCGTTCATCTAAACACAAACCTGAACCAAGGCATACCAAAGACTTTAAAGCCAAGTACAACAAAGTCAAAGCTAAACTAGCCCTCCTCAGCTCTAGTGCCTCAGCTCCTAGTTCGTCCTCAGGCAAAAACAAAGGTCTATTTGCTGAATCATATGATTGAGATGAAGAAGAAGTATCATTTGATGACAATGAAGTACGTGATGTTAAAGCTCTTATGGCTCTTGCTGATGAAGAAAGAGTTTCTATTAGCAAAGAAAGTGCCAGAAATGGTGAATGGATTAAGATCTCTATAAAAAAGTACACACTCTTCTTGAAATGAAAAATAATGATGATAGAAAATCCTTTCTAGATTATCTGTGTATTGATCTAAACTATGTTGAAGAACAAAGAAACAATCTTATGTCAAAACATAG